>CP139501.1:331993873-332064757 GCA_021014915.2 Artemisia tridentata subsp. tridentata
AAGGAGCTCAATAAAAATGTAAAACAAAGGTACGATGGAAAAAATAAGGAACAGGAATAAAATGTTGTGACAGTAGATAATGTAATCAGACATGTCGGATGTGTAGTTGAACCATGTTGTTTCTAAGGTTGTTAGAGATCGACCGAGTGATGTTTCTGCTTCTTGTATAGTGGCGTAGGGTAACATTGTTGTTGTTGTTGTTCAAAGGTTGTGGTATGATGAAATGGGGATCGCTGTTTTTGTCAGTTTGTTTTGCGGTTAAAATAATGCATGGGGGGAATATATGGGGGAGTTGTTATTCAAAGGGGTGACTCATGAGTCTTGCCAAGTGATAATCTAACAAACTCTTCTTAAAATAAGTGTTCATTTTGATTTTTTATAGTACTTTTTGTTCGACTTTGACTTTGATTATTCTTTTATGTTATATAATACTTGATGTAAAATATATAAATGTGTTGTGTTTTAAATGTATTTTTATTAGAATTTTTATCAAATATTATATAACACAAACAAAAATATTTAAGATCAAAGTTGAAAAATTAAAGACTTTAAAAAGTGTGAACATGTATTTAAGACAGATGGAGTAATATACAAATGCGTTACGAAAAAGAATCCATTTAAAGTAAAGAACCCCTATTTAGCTCATTCTTCTAAAAAAATATTAATATACAAATACTTTACTAATATAATTCTTTTGAAAGAACCCGTTTAAACTTTAAAGTAAAAAACCTCTATTTTGCTCATTCTTCTAAAAGGTATTAATATACAAATACGTTACAAATTCTTTAAAAAAATCCATTTAAAGTAAAGAACCCCCTATTTTGCTCATTCATCTAAAAAATATTAATATACAAATACGTTTGATGCGTGGTTTTGTGACCTTACAACAGGTTTTACCTCTCGAGGGATCTCAAGAGGCTTGCAATCCCCACCAGGCAGTGTACCTGACCGATGTAGTATAGTGTAGTGGCAAGTACCGGGGGATTGATCGTTCTCTAGGGGAATAGTATAGTTAGGATTGAAAAACTACTCTAATAGGTCTAAGGGTGAGGGAAGATTCTTTTTGTAATTTTTTATATTTTATAAAAGCAAGTAAAATCTCGGGTTTGAAGGAGTGGGCGGAATTAGTTGCTAGTCAACTAACCCAAATAACTACAATTGCAAATAAAATAAAATAACTGAAAATAAAAGGTTGTGAAACTTATATGGAGAGAAATGTGTTTACTTAGATTTCCTTACTCCCTAACTATCTTTTACCGGTTGATTAGTGTGTATTAATTGCGTGGATGACGGGTGTATTCCTTAATACCAATCGTGGGGTGGCGTACGTACTTCCCCAACTCTATAAGCTCCTACTTCACTCCTATGTCGAGCCGGCTAAGAAGCTCCTAACATGGGATCACTAGAATTCGCTCATGCATTAAATACAACCATAATAACCTTAGTACGCATTGGTTCATGTTTCTTAAGACGTTCAAGCAAATTACCGTATAGGAGGTTAGCCAGTTTTCTTAAGCCTAACATCGATAAACAATCATCCAATACAATTAATAACACACCAACAACCAATAATCAATAGTTAGGTTTCATTAGATCTAAGCAAACACAAGATAAATCTAGCCTAGCATGTTAAATAAAAGACAAGAACAAGATATAATCAAACAACACATAAACATATTGAATGATTAATTGATTACTTATCTTCAATTGAACATGGGAGATCCAAGGGTATAAAACCCTTAAAAATGGCAGAAAAATCGTCTTAGGGTTTCTCCTCACAAAGTTGCACACTAATGACTAAAAATTATGAGAATATATATAGAAAATCAGATCTGACGGCGTCACGTTATAGAGCTGACGCCGTCACCTCGCCGCGGTTAGGGTTTCTTGATGGCCTTCTTGACGCCGTCCCCTTTTAATCCTCCAAAATCCTCTCTGGCGCGTCAAGGGTTGACGGCGTCACACTGGGGCTTGACGCCGTCACATGTACTTTTCCAGCAGATTTTTAAGACTTTGTCGTTTTCTTCACTTTTATGCTCCAAAAGCGTCCAAAATGCTTCCTTTTCCAGATTTCTTCTCCAAAGTACCTAAAATGACAAAAGGAACGATTTAGGGCAATATTTGATCAAATAAATACGATTTAGGGCTTAAATGACCCCCTAAAAGCGGTACACTTTTCGCTTCATCAACGTTATTAATTCTTTTAAAAAGAATCCATTTAAAGTAAAGAATCCTATTTTGCTCGAGTTACTGAAGTTATAAAAATATACGTAGATACCACTGAACTTGTAAAACACTAATATTTATGTTACTTAACATATTTAAATATAAGCGTTCAAATCACACATATTAACATCAAAATTATAGAATAGTAATCTAAATATCAATTCTTATAAGTTCAGTAACTCATTACCTTAGACGCATTTTTTCAACTTTAGTAAAATATATTTATATTAACTCTAAGAAAAAATATATAAGATAACGTCGGGTGAAACAATAACAAAATCCATCATAGTCACCTCATCCTAACATGAGCATTTACTCTTTTATAATCAATCACCAATCAGTCATAAAATTGATCATTAAATCAACCACACATACATACATCACAATACACTGACACACATATATAATAACTAAATTTTGTCAGATCAAGCAGATGACCAAACCACCTCCAAAATCTGATGGTCACGCGTCGCTGAAAGGAGGCGTAATAATGATCGACGCGTTATGAGGATCTTCCACACTTAATGAAAAGCCTTATTTTGTTTAGTCCAAGAGTAAGTGAATAACAATGGTAGTGTATTATGAGGATCTTCCACACGTACGTTATGAAAAGCCTTATTACGTTTAGTCCAAGAGTAAGTGAATAATGTGATTGAATTATAATGTATCACATTATTTGTTATTACTGGTCTATCATACATTTGGTCAAAAGTTTGTGACTTGTGTGAATCTGAACTTGGTTCGTTAGGCTAGGAAATGATCAAGATAGTCTGTTCGTTTTGTTGGTTAGCCATAATGTATGTCTATTAGTGTTTATGAATGATTAGTTAAAAGATGGTATATATATATGGATCTCGGTGGAACATCTTTTTGCGTGTAGATAAGTGATTTAATTGAGTCTTCCACTGTGCATATTATAGACCAATAGATGAAATATGTTGCTGTGTAGATTGGCATGGGTGGACATAAGTGAGACGACTGCTTGTGAATGTTGGTATCCATACGGCTGCATATGATGCGCCGATATGCATGGGTACATGAATTGCTGAGTATACTGGGCTGCTCCCGGATACATTTGTTGTTGCATATGTTGGGGTGGTGCACTATTGTATACGAGTTGTGAAGGTTATTGCATGTGATGAGACGTCTGTCCTGTAGGTGATTGCAAGATTGTACTTCTAGCATGTGATTGTGGATCGTATTGATTTCCCCACATCATTCTCTCTAGGTAAGCTACCAATATCGGCGTGATATGCACGATGGCGGTGCATTCTTCTGTGTTAACCTGGAGGATGAGTGTGCAACTGATGGTGTTATGAAGCTGTCAACTGGTGGTGTTTGCCATGAGGTATTTGTGGTGACTGACGAAGGACATCCTTGAAATGAAAGGATACTTGGTGCTCCCATCTCCATTGTTGTTGGTTATGATATGACATGATGATTGTTTCGGGTTAAGGTCATCCGACCTTCATCTATGTAAGTGATGTTGATTGTGCTTATAGGACCAAAAACCTGAGACAAAGGTGGTGGCGGTGGTTGATTTTGCTGATCTTCCATGTTTGGGAGATCGCGTGTTTAATCTACGAAAAGGTTTTGATTAAGGCTTTGTTCCTGTTTATAACGAAAAAAATGAATTTTTGAGTTTTTCGGTGAAGGAAAGTGAAAAAAGATGGCAGTTTTATGTTACGAGAATCACGGATGATGCCATATTTACGTATGATATGTAAAACAATGATTGGATAAATTGATCGGTGTAGATGAGACTAATTGTATGTTTGGTTTTCCATGTTCGGTAAGGACCCCGAGATAAAAAGATTTATCGTTGGCCAGGGTAACGTTCACGTACAAATAGGTTTTTAATGTATGTAATTGTGGAGAAGAATCTTAGTTGTCTAGCTAAAAGCATGTTTATTTATAAGGATGCATTTAGAGTTGTATGATATGTGGATATGTATCCGACAGTTGTGGATGATCTACGTGTTAGTCATCCAATGGTGGAGACAATAATGACACGTGGCATGACATCCTTGGCTCTTCAAGAATTGAAAATGTTCGGTACGATTGGCATGTATTACTAAATAGCCGCAACACTATCTCTGTGCCAATAAGATACATACACGTAGCGGTAATTGTAACGGTTTAGGCGAGTTGTATGCCTAGGAGGTTGGCTTTCTAGGGAGAAGCATTGTGTCTTCAGCCGATATTTTCCTGGGAGTTGGTTTCCCAGGCGAGATGTACTGGGTTTGGGTCAACTATGATCGTATGGGCTTTAGCTATTTGAGCTAAAACTCTTATACACTATCGGTAGGTATTTACAATAAAAGTCTCACACTTGTATTTGTTAGAAATGGATATCTTATTATTTTACACCTCATCAAAAGTTTTTCTTGCATTGCTTTTTCGGGTTTATAAAAAAAACAATAATAAATACAACCAAACAACACTTTACATAATAATAAGTACATACAAACATGGCTAATTGTCCGAAAATGTATTTTATTTGTCAGTTTTTTGAGTTGCATGTACCATTGTTAGGATCATAGTATTTAATAACTAACTTTGAGACTTTCGATCATTCTGTGTGTATCGATTAACGTATTTTTGAGTATCAAATCAAGTGTTTTTGAGAATTGGATCATGTATTTTTTGGAATCAATACAACTCAAAAAAAAATTTAGGCAATAAGCCAATAAAAATACTAACCTCGATTATCGATTATCATATATACGCAATGAATTATACTTACATTATTATACATCTATGACAGACATATTCTTTGTTCGTGAACATTGAGGAGTCTGTACTTTATTGATTAACACATACTCCGTATTTTAATATACTAACTTACAAAGTATCAATTTTGAATTGATTTTACTGTTTCAAGTTTAATCCTATGAGTTTCACGGGTCATCTAAAAGATTCCTTTACATACATATTATCTATATCTATCCTAATCAATGATTGCTATGTTAAATGTCCATTCATAATAGGTGTGTTTAGTAAAAGTAGCAGTGAGCTATAAGCAGTGAGCGGTGAGCAGTAGCCACAGCTCACAGCCCACCGCTCACAGCTTTTTAAAGAAGCGTTGGAAAAATGAGCATTCCTAAAAAATCGCAAAGCTCACCGCTCCTTTGCCAAACGAACAATAAAAATCAAAAAGCTCATTGCTCACCGCTCATCGTCCCAAAAAGCTTCAAAAAGCTCCGCACCAAACATAGCCAATATATTGTCGATCGATTTCATAGTTTTTCAATTAACCCCGTGAGTTTCATGGGTCAGAGACCTAGTTTAAGAATGTATGACCCAATTAGATCTTTAGGCCCAAATAAGATCTTAATTAAAAAAAAAAAAAAAAAAAAAAAAAAGCGGCCTATGTTTCCGTATCTTAGGGTTTCTTTATAAATACATGAGTAAATTGCAAAAATCGTCCCTAAAGTTTGGCCAAATTGCAAGTTTCGTCCCTGAACTTTGAAAAGTGCAAGAATCGTCCCTGTGTGAAAGTTTTGGGCCAAATATGGTCCCTGGCCTCTGTCAAATGACACAAATACCCCTGCCTATTTCTTTTTTAATATTCCTTTTTAGTTTCTTCGACCAATGGTCCTTGTGTTGCGCAAGGCTTTACAAATTTAGTCCTTTTGTTAGACAAATAGTTATCCTTACACAAAATCGTCCTTGTGTTGCGCAAAACTTTACAAATTTAGTCCTTTTATTAGACAAATAGTTATTCTTACACAAAATCGTCCTTGTGTTGCGCAAGGCTTTACAAATTTAGTCCTTTTGTTTTCACAAATGGTCATTGAGTCCGTTTTTCTTCCGTTTTCATACGTTTTCGTCCGTTTTTTCTTACGTTTTTTTCCCTTTTTTATCGCTTTTATCCGTTTTTCTTACGTTTTTGTCCCTTTTTCTTACGTTTTTTACGTTTTCGTCTGTTTTTCATCCGTTTTTTACGTTTTCGTCCGTTTTTCTTACGTTTTTTCAGTTTTTGTCCATTTTTATCCGTTTTTGTCCATTTTTCTTACGTTTTTGTCCGTTTTTCTTACATTTTTTCTGTTTTTATCCGTTTTTGTCTGCTTTTCTTACGTTTTTTTACGTTTTCGTCCATTTTTCTTACATTTTTTCAGTTTTTGTCCATTTTTCTTACGTTTTTGTCTGTTTTTTTTACTATTTTTCCCATTTTCTTACGTTTTTGTCCTATTTTTACGTTTTTGACCTTTTTTCTTACGTTTTCGTCCGTTATTCTAACGTTTTTTACGTTTTCGTCCATTTTTCTTACGTTTTTTCAGTTTTTGTCCGTTTTTCTTAAAAATTTATCTGTTTTTATACGTTTTCGCCCAAATTTTTTTTGAAAAATAAATAAAATAAAAAAAATCAAAATCAAAATTTTTGTCCCATTTTTTTTTATCTTTTTTGTCCGAATTTAAAAAATAAAAAATAAAAAAATTCAAAATTTTAGTCCGAATTTTTTTTTGACCAATTTTTTTTAAAAAATAAATAAATATTCGGAAAAAAAAATCGGAAAAAAAAAAATTCGGACAAAAATTTGGAATTTTTTTTATTTTTTTTAAAAAATTCAGACAAAAATGAAAAAAAATCGGACAAAAATTTTGAACTTTTTTTTATTGTTTTTTTAAAATTCGGACAAAAATTTTGATTTTTTTTTTAATTTTTTAGTTTTATTTATTTTTTTAAAACGGAAACGTAAAAAATGGAAGAAAAACAGACGAAAACGTAAAAAACGTAAAAAAATGTAAGTAAAAGAGGAAAAATACGTAATAAAAATGGAGAAAACCAGACAAAAACTGAAAAAACGTAAGAAAAACGGATGAAAACGTAAAAAACTGAAGAAAAACGGACGAAAACATAAAAAACGTAAGAAAAAGAGAAAAAAATTAAGAAAAACGGACAAAAACGGAAAAAACTATAGAAAAACGGACAAAAACGTAAGAAAAATGGACAAAAACGGATAAAAATGGATAAAAAACGAAAAAAACGTTAGAAAAATGGACGAAAAAGTAAAAAACGGAAGAAAAAAGGACGAAAACGTAAAAAACGTAAGAAAAAGGGACAAAAATATAAGAAAAACGGACAAAAACGGAAAAAAAGGGAAAAAAACGTAAGAAAAACGGACTCAAGGACCATTTGTGAAAACAAAAGGACTAAATTTGTAAAGCCTTGCCCAACACAATGACGATTTTGTATAAGAATAACTATTTGTCTAACAAAAGGACTAAATTTGTAAAGCCTTGCGCAACACAAGGACGATTTTGTATAAGAATAACTATTTGTCTAACAAAAGGACTAAATTTGTAAAGCCTTGCGCAACACAAGGACCATTGGTGGAAGAAACTGAAAAGGAATATTAAAAAAGAAATAGGCAGGGGTATTTGTGTCATTTGACAGAGGCCAGGGACCATATTTGCCCCAAAACTTTCCCACAGGGACGATTCTTGCACTTTTCAAAGTTCAGGGACGAAACTTGCAATTTGGCCAAACTTTAGGGACGATTTTTGCAATTTACTCTAAATACATGCATGTATATATTTCCAACAGTTTGCATATTATTCTTCTTTTTTTTAGAAAGGCGATAAGTAATGATTCATACACGTTATTCACGAGAACATCACAACAGTGGTTTGTTAATCCACCCATGGATAACCTGAACATCAACTGCATATTCTTCTTCTTGTTGCTTTGTCTTCCCATGCGTCAGGTAAGCAAAAATATCGAGGTTTACTATATTGATTGTGTTAGGGTTGCGTTTATGATTTATTATATTATTGGATCCTTTATTATTTTGTTAGTTTAATGTGCAACAGAGGTTATTAGTTGATTTATATGTAATTTATAACCAGTAGGATGGAATATTTAAGAGTAACAAATATGACCACCATTGGATGCATGGGCGGAACTACATAGAGCCGAGGGGTAGCGGTCGCTACCCTGAACTTTTACCCGGTAGTGGGATTTTTGGCGATTTTTGGCCATTTTTTCGCGATTTCGCGACCCCTGAAACAAATTTTCGCTACCCCTAAACAAATTTTCGTATTTCGCTACCCCTGATCTCGGCTCCTGGTTCCGCCACTGATTGGATGATTCCTTTGAATTGCGGTTCTAAGTCTTGGTGTTGGTTTCCATAGTTTTTCTGTTTTAGGGCATTTCCTGTAACGTTAAAATGCAAGTTAAACCATCAAACGTGGTAATACATGTGTTCTTCTTGAATTTGTGGGTTTATTGTATGCTTAGAACAAACATTATATAGGTAGACACTGTGTACACTGTTTCTCGGTTTGCTTGCTCTAATACACATACACCTTAAATCACGATGTATTGCCAAAGGGCTTGTGTCCCATGTGAGCTGATAATCTCGACATTGTTCCGTATGGAAATAACAAAACATGAAGGACCAATAACGTTAGTTAGTTAGTTAGTAACCGCCAAGCGGTTAAGTTAGTTATTCGGTTAGAAGTAGTTATTGGTAGTTAGTTAGTTAAAGTTAGTTGGAGTCGGTTACAAACCAAACGACACAATGGTTCATTTGTACCGATTCATAAACTATAAATATGTATGGATATGTGACGTGTGAATGTTAGACGGAATAATTATTCAGTAAATTTGCAACTCGTATTCGACTCATATTGGGACAACAATTGGCATCAGAGCAAGAGTTCATTCACAAGCTCATTGGATACCAAAACTTCGAACGAGAACATCAAGGATTACGCACGCTGGGAACGGCAGAGACCCGGTGGGAAAGTGTTGTTTTCAAAACAGAAAAACGACGCCTGGATAATTAGGAACGCAAGGGAGATAGTGCACGATCAAACTTTTGTGGAGTTGCAAACGTAAACATCAAACGAAATTGGTGAGAGGTTTGTTGTGATTTCTGGAACGCAACAACAAACAAGAGTAAGGATACAATAATGTACAAGGAACTGTTTGTAACTGCATAAACGCGGCAACAAAAAAAAAAAAAAAAAAAAAAAAAAAAAATCTTGACGCTTGAAAGGATAGCGTGGAACAAGAGTAGTTGCTGTTAACGCAACAAGGAGAAGCAAACACGACGTCTTGTGGACATGGTTGGAAGGATACCGAGGAAAAAAAACATCAAGAACTATTTGTTGAGAACGTTTGGAAAGACAAGAACAACAACAACACAAGAAAAACAAACAAACCATTGTTTTTTGGATAAAGAATACCGAAAGGTATCGAAGGTGTGTTGTGGACACGGTGAAAAAGAGAACCGAGAAGAACAAGTGAAGTTCAAAGATTGCTTGTGAAAACGTTTGGAGCGACAAGGTTAAACAACAACGGAAAAAAAAAACAAACAATCGTTTGTTTTGGGTATAGAATACCGAAAGGAATTGTTTTGTGTAGACTTAGAGTTCGAAAAAAAAACAACAACAACAACAAAATACGTTCGGGTTTGGTTGGAAGCATACCGAGAACAAGCATCTAGGGCACGCTTTGTTGGAAAAGATTTCAAGTCGAACACAAAAGAAGCAACGTGAGGAGTAAGTGTGGAATACCCAAAAAAAGAACTCGTTTGGTTTGTTGGGATAGAAAAGAATCGACACAAGACAACAAGGAATACAAAATTCTGTTTTGAGAATCGGTTTGAAAAAAAAACAACAATGACGAGGCAACAACATCAAAAGGCGATAAGTTGTTGAGATTCGGTGATATTAACGCAAAGACAAGGGAGAAGAAAAGACGTTGTTGGTATAGTTCTCAAGTACTAATACACGAAAGGGAATACGTTTGTGTAACACAACAACGAGGTCACAAATTCAAATTTTTGGATTTCTATTATATTAAATAGTATAGAAGTTTATTTTGTACTATTAGGAAATCCCGAGAACTATTTTATTGATCCCATACTATTAGGATTCCCAGAAAACTATTTCTATTCCCGTATTAGTAGGAGTACCATACTAGTTAGAAAATTCCCATACGATTAGAAAGTGAAGATCATAAGCACATATAAGATGTCTGGTGACGATACAAACAACACTACGACACCAAAACCCGTAACACCAGTTGCACAATATCAATGCCCAAAATTGAAAACCACAAACTACACAGTTTGGGCTATACAAATTAAGGTTATATTAGAAGCACATGGTTTATGGGAAGCGATAGAATCTAAGGGAAATGTGCAAGTAGATGATAAGAAGGACAAGGCAACGACGGCCTTCCTATATCAAGCGTTGACAGAAGATGTGATTTTACAAGTAGTGGGTTGTAAAACGGCAAAGGAACTATGGGAATCGTTAAAAAGGAGACACGTTGGAGAAGAGAGAGTGCAGCAAGCACGGTTACAATCATTGATGATTGGGTTTCAAACACTTCAAATGAAGGAAAACGACACGGTGGATGCATTTACGGCTAAACTAAACGGCTACGCCACTAAGGCAAAAGAATTAGGGAAAACTTTGGATGAATCACTTTTAGTGCGAAAACTATTAGACTCCACACTAGATAGGTTCATTCAAATAGTAGCATCCATAGAACAAACAAATGATCTCGACGATATTACCGTAGATGAGATCACTGGAAAACTCAAGGCATTTGAAGAAAGGATAAAACTACGGAAAGGAGGACAAGTTGAAAGCCAGGAAAACATACTATTTGCACATGGCGAACACTCGAGAAAAGGAAGGCGATTTAGTAAACGCGGAGGTAGATCAAACTTTTCACGAGGAAACTGGCAGAGTGATAGAAACAAATATGACTCAAAGGAAGAAAGTTCAACTCACAAAGGAAAGTCAAGTAGGAATAACCGTGAGGGGAATATGAGCAAAGTACGATGTTTCAAGTGTGGTAAACTTGTACATTATAAGAGAAACTGTAGAGGAACATCGACAACTCAGGAACAATCAAACCTTATCTTGGAAGACGATGAACCATCACTATTAATGACTACACACGAAACTGAACTGGAAGAAGTTTTGTTAAATGAAGGACAAATTCAACCCAAAAAATATGCTACAGCAGATGCAAGCATATGGTATTTAGATAATGGTGCAAGTAACCATATGACGGGAACCAAGAGTCATTTTAGGGATATTGACGAAAGCATAACTAGACGCGTTCGTTTTGGAGATGGATCGTATGTGGAGATAAAGGGTAGAGGCTCTATATTGTTAGGTTGTAAGAACCAAGAACAGAAGATAGTTTCGGATATATACTACATTCCAAACCTCAAGAGCAGCATACTAAGTTTAGGACAACTCACGGAGATAGGTTGTACGATCATTATGGATGGAAATAAACTAACTCTGTATGATAAGAATAAGAGGTTGTTGATGAAGGTTGAAAGATCTAAGAATCGACTTTACAGTATTAGTTTACAAATAGAAACACCTATATGTCTCTTAGCAAATATAGATAACCAAGCATGGTTGTGGCACGCTAGATTAGGTCATCTGAACTTTGACGACATCAACAAGATGACAAGAAAGGGTCTAGTGGAAGGAATACCTAGAATAAATCATGCAGGACAGATATGTGATGCATGTTTATTAGGAAAACACAGTAGAACACCATTTCCAAATCAAGCTAAATTCAGATCAAAGAACCCGTTGGACTTAGTATATGGAGACCTCTGTGGTCCTATAAGTCCAGCCACACACTCTGGAAAGAAACTCATTTTCTTGTTAGTGGACGATTGTACACGTTTCATTTGGGCTTACTTTCTGACGTCGAAAGAAACAGGCACTTAGCACTTTTGAGGAATTTAGATAGCAGATTGAAATGGAAATGAGAATGAAATTAAGGATGCTAAGAACAGATAGAGGAGGTGAATTTACATCAAATGAATTCACCAATTACTGTAAAGAAAATGGAATAGCACGACAGTTGACAACACCTTACTCACCACAACAGAATGGAGTAGTGGAGAGAAGAAATAGGACAGTGTTATCAACTACGAGGAGTATGATGAAAGCGATGAAGTTACCTTTAACTTTTTGGGCGGAAGCAGTGAAACACGCCATTTACATACTCAACAGGGTACCTACAAGAGCCCTGGTAGATAAAACTCCATATGAGGCACTCTACAACAGAAAACCGAATCTGGAAAACCTAAGAATATTCGGATGCACAACTTATGCTAAGATAACAATACCTCACCTGAAGAAGCTGGATGATAGAAGCATACCAATGATTTACTTAGGAGTAGAGGAAGGATCAAAAGCATGTAGGTTATATGATCCAATAGGAAAGAGGAAACACGTTAGCAGGGATGTAAAGTTTATGGAAACAAAACCGTGGGATTGGGATAAAAATGGAGAGGAAACAAGTACACAAGACACATTTTGGGCAAGTTTTGTGGTAGAAGGAGTTGACAATGAAAACCCTACACCAGTCAACATAGAAAATGATGATAATACATATCATGAACAGGATCCGCTTGATCCGTTTCCAGATCTTGACTCACCAATCACCCCACCGGCATACACTTACAACCCACACTTAGAAGAGGAAGAAGAAGAAGAAGCTACTATTAGTTCAATTGAGAGCTCAGGAAGAGGATTTGATGATACACCGGTACGAGGTTTCAAAGAGATAACCGAAATATATAAGGATGCACGTGAAGTTGGAACTGAAAGTTTACTATTTACGGAAGAAGAACCACGTAATTACAAGGAAGCATCAACAGATAAGAAATGGATTGAGGCCATGGAGGTTGAACTGAATTCAATCAACAAGAATAACACATGGACTCTTACTACATTGCCAACGAATCAGAAGGCAATAGGACTCAAATGGGTTTACAAGACCAAGAGGTATGCAAAAGGGAAGATCATCAAATATAAAGCAAGATTAGTAGCAAAAGGATATGTACAAGAACAAGGAATAGACTTCGATGAAGTATTTGCACCAGTTGCCCGGATAGAGACAGTTCGGTTGATATTAGCACTAGCAGCATATCATGGATGGCAAGTACATCACTTAGATGTAAAATCAACATTTTTACATGGAGATTTGAAGGAAGAAGTCTATGCTACACAACCTGAAGGATTTATTTAACAAGGAAATTCAGGGAAAGTCTACAAGCTCACTAAAGCTTTGTATGGCTTAAGACAAGCACCACGAGCTTGGAATGTGAAACTTGATCAAACCTTGAAGTCATTAGACTTTAAGAAATGTAATCTCGAACAAGCAGTTTACACGAAGAGAAGCAAGACTTCTACACTTATAGTTGGAGTCTACGTAGATGATTTGATAATCACAGGCACTCCAAAGGAGGAAATAGATGTATTTAAATCCCAGATGGAAGATAAATTTGAAATGAGCGACTTAGGATTGTTAGCTTATTACCTTGGGATAGAAGTTACCCAGACAGAAGGAGAGATTACAATCAAGCAGACATGTTATATCAACAAGATCTTGAAGGAAACAAGTATGATGGATAGTAATGATACAAAGATACCAATGGATCCCGGTACTAAGTTGGTCAAGGCGGAAGATGGAAACTCAATTGACGCAACTTATTACAGAAGCTTAATTGGAAGTCTCAGGTACTTACTGTTGGAATATGTGAACTATTAAAATCATAAACACATAAAACATCACAAAGCACGCAGCGGAAAGATCTAAAGAACATGTAATTAATTAACTTAAATAAATACGTACCTTAATCGCGTAATCAATCAAGAGCAACAAGAACCCTAATATGGGTTATGTATATGTCGAACCAACAAGGTAAAACCACCAAGAATCACAAGCTAAAATAAGCTTGTCACTCGTTCTTGTACACACGCGATAGTAGCGTTCCAATGGGAAAGCTAGGTTCAAGATCACTAACAAACCAAACACTTTGTTGCAACACTTGAATCGCCAAGTTCTAATGAACTTAAAAAGAGGGTCGATCAAGGTATAGCAAGAAGGAGAAAAGAAGAGAAGTTTGGCAAGAGTTAGGGATACTTGATTAGGTGAAAATCAATAACAAGTGAATTTGTATTTATAGGCAAACCCTAAAAACACAAACTTGTTCCCTAAGCTACTACCCAAACCGACCCACCCATACAATGGGTCAATCGGCAGCCCAAACAATCCCTTGTGGGTTTCTAGATCCTTCTTTTCACTTTTAGTCCTTTAACGGTCGTTATCTTTAACACCGTTAAGTACTAACCGTCGTTAAGTGTTATTAGTGAAATGAATAAATAAATATAAATATAAAATGTATATTTAATTATTCAAACCAATGGAACTCTCACGTATTGTGTGCAATCCCGAGTCTCGGGTTCGAAACCGGACATACAAATATTAATTTCATTATACACAAAACTAACAGCTCCCACTTGGATAATGATTAATATTGTAATGACATGGGCTAGTCTAGCTTTAACAGATCCCAATGCCCCCAGCTCGATCCGAGTTGTGGTTCTCCTGGAAAAAACCACTTGATGATATAATCATCATACTTATCCTTTTGTTACTAATACTGCGTTAATTTGGATATGGATCTTGTCATTCCATAATTAACAGTAGTTTCTCGTTTATACATAATTGAACAAGATTACCAAAACATCTGAACGTCTTCCAGATAGACTTTGGGCGTGCGCACGCAAACATCTTGTTAATCATACGAGTGGCCAAGCAGTATTAAACTTCAACACAAAGTTGAAGGAACAAATCCCTTATTGACTGCGAGCATAACCCTTGAACTTCGCATCATTTCTGAAAATAGCCCTTATAACTACCTTTTACGGATAGCGTTAGACTATCTTACAGAAAATGAGCTACATCCTCGGCAATTATCTGTCATCTCAAGTCAGAGGATAAATATTCATGATATACTTAATGACTATGATCCATAAAGTATAATCATGTTGTTGGGATAAGTCCTATATTCAATTTATCCAATATTGAATATCATGTGACATTGGTGTCTTAACCTTACAGTACATTCTACCAATCCTCACATTTGTCTTAGTTCAATAATATTCCCATATTATTAATTGACAACGGACTATTTAGAATAATTAAATTACTCATGGATTTAAACATGCAAATATAGGACACAAATATTAATAATGATAATAAACGTTATCCGCACTTTATTTCATTAAAATAATAATTTTTTACACGTCCCTATCGAAATACTAATCCAACAGATTTACATGAAACTATCTGCTAAACGAAGACCAATACCCTGAGCATGACGATTAAATGTCTCCTTAGGTAATGCCTTCGTGAAAGGATCAGCCAGATTGTTATCTGTGTGAACTTTGAGTACTCTTATTTCACCATCATCGACTTGTTCTCGAACATAGTGAAGTTTCCTTTTAAAGTGTCTGGCGCCTTTCATAACTCCAGGTTCATTGGCGAATGTAATTGCAGCAGAGTTATCGCAATATACATTTATAGGTAATTCTATTGAAGGCATCACTCCAAGATCCTTAATGAATTTCCTTATCCAAACAGCTTCTTGTGCCGCTTCCGATGCAGCAATGTACTCAGCTTCTGTAGCAGACATGGCCGTTATGCTCTGCTTCTTACTCTTCCAGTCCACAGCTCCTCCATTTATGACAAAAACGTAACCCGTCTGAGACTTCGTATCATCTTTATCAGTCTGAAAGGATGCATCGCAGAAACCTGTAACATTCAGTTCTGCGTCTGGATTTCCCCCGAAAACAAGAAACATATCTTTAGTATTCCTTAGATACTTAAGAATGTCCTTTACAGCTTTCCAGTGTTTTACTCCTGGATTCTGCTGATATCGACTGGTCATGTTTTGAGCAAATGCCACATCTGGCCTTGTGCATCTAACAGCATACATGATAGAACCAACTGCAGAAGCATATGGAACATTCTTCATGTATGCTTCCTCTCCAGGTGTAGAAGCACACATTTCACTGCTCAATTCATGTTTCACTTGCATGGGCAGATATCCTTTCTTGGAATTCTGCATATTGAATCTCTTCAATATTTTATCCATGTAAGCACTTTGACTTAAACCGATTAACCGTTTAGATCTGTCTCTATAGATCTTGATTCCAAGGATATACGCTGCTTCCCCTAAATCCTTCATGGAAAAACAACTACCAAGATATTCCTTAACTTCATTAAGGCTTGGTATGTCACTTCCCATGATTAATATGTCATCGACATATAGAATAAGGAAAACAGTGTTACTCCCACTAACTTTGTGGTATACACATGGCTCATCGAAATTCTGAGTAAATCCAAATTTCTTGATTTCCTCATCAAATTTCTTATTCCATTGCCTGGATGCTTGCTTCAATCCATAGATGGATCTTTGAAGTTTGCATACACGCTCAGGAAATTCTGGATTCACAAACCCCTCAGGTTGCGCCATGTAGATGTCTTCATCTAGGCGACCATTCAGAAAGGCGGTTTTGACATCCATTTGCCAAATCTCATAGTCATAGTAGGCAGCTATGGCTATAAGAATCCTAATAGCTCTAATGTCGGCCACAGGAGAAAAGGTCTCCTCATAGTCAACACCGTATGTTTGGGTAAAGCCTTTAGCTACCAAACGAGCCTTATAGGTGTGTACATTGCCATCCATGTCAGTCTTTTTCTTAAATAGCCACTTACACCCAACTACCTTAGCATTGGGTGGAAGGTCTACTTCAGTCCAGACTTGATTATCTTTCATGGATTGCATTTCCCCATCCATGGCAGTCTGCCATTTTTCCTTTTCAGGACTAATAATGGCAGTTCTATAGCTAGTTGGCTCATCAGTTTGATCCAATAGTATAGTTTCCTCATCATCTATGTTCAAACATAGACGCTCAGGAGCCTTTGCAGATCTTGAAGATCTGCGGACGGGTACCACTTCAACTTCAGGTGGAGGACCTAAACTTTCTGGTTCCACAGGAAGTGTGTTAGTGCTTTCAGAAGGTGAAGTATCTTCATGATCATTTTCAAGATCATATGCCCTCCCACTGATTTCTTGAGATATTAAATTATCTTCAAGAAAATCACCGTACCTAGCCACGATGACCTTATTTTCAGGTGGGAAGTAAAAGTAGTAACCCTTCGTTTCCTTAGGGTATCCTACGAAGATACACTTAACAGATCTTTGTTGGAGTTTATCAGGTGAGTCACGTTTAACAAACGCCTCACAACCCCAGACCTTTAAGTAAGAAAAGTTGGGAGCTTTTCCAGTCCATACTTCATATGGAGTCTTATCAACCTTCTTAGTTGGAATCCTATTCAACACGTGAACAGCCGTTTCAAGAGCATAATCCCAAAAGGATAAGGGAAGAGTTGTAAGATTAAACATGGATCGTACCATATCTAACAAAGTACGATTTCTCCTTTCAGATACACCATTTTGTTGTGGCGTATAAGGAGAAGTGAGTTGTTGCACAATGCCACACTCACCCAGATAATCCTTAAACTCTTGGCTTAAGTACTCACCACCACGATCGGATCGAAGTGCCTTGATCTTCTTTCCGAGTTGTAATTCTACTTCATTTTTAAAAACCTTGAATGTCTCAAAGACTTCATGTTTATGTTTAAGTAAATAAACATAACCATAACGACTATAGTCATCCGTGAAGGTCAAGAAGTAGACAGCACCACGTTTAGACACATGTCTAAGTGGACCACACACATCCGTGTGTATTAATCCAAGTAGATCTGAAGCCTTCTCCATATTGCTATGGAAAGGTTTCTTTGTCATCTTTCCAGATATGCAAGATTCGCATTTATCAACTGAATCATCATTGATATTTTTCAAAAGCCCATCGTGTTGCAGCTTTTCCATGCGATTCTTACCTATGTGGGCAAGACGGCAGTGCCATAAATAAGACGAGTCCAAGTTAGACTTGACTCTCTTATTCCCGATGCTATACATAGAATTATTTCTATTGGATACATGGTTATCCATGTCAATTTCAAACACACCATTTAATGAAATAGCATTAAAATAAAAAACAGAATTTAGAGAAACAGAAATTCCATTATCATTAAAAGTATGCTTAAAACCCAAATCCAATAACAAAGAAACTGAAACGACACCTCTAACAATAGAAGGTGCGTAATGACAATTGTTCAAAACTAATATTAAACCAGAAGGTAAAACTAGCTCAAAAGTCCCTATGGCTTCTACTGCTGCACGTATTCCATTTCCCACGTACAAGTAGCATTCCCCATAGTTCAGCTTCTTTGCTCCTCTAAGCCCCTGCGATGTATTACAAATGTGAGTACCACATCCTGTATCATATATCCAGGCATTTTGCTTACGAGGAAAAGAAAATAATTCAACCATAAAAATACCTGAAGTGCTGGCGCCCTGCCCAGCCTTGGCATTCTTATTTTTTGCGACACTCTTCAAGCAACAATGGACAGTCACGCTTCCAGTGTCCAGGAGTGTTACAGTGGTGACAAGCAGCCGCATCCTTCTTGGGATAATCCTTCTTGGGAGGAGGATTCTGCTTCTTCGGCTTTTGCTGATAGGTCACAATCTGCTTGCCCTTGTCAGCTTTGCCTTTTCCTTTCTTGTTCACATGTTTCGGTTTACCGGGCTTAGCTACTCTACCACCTCTTATTGCCATAACAGCAGGTGTAGGAGCTTTCTTAGTGAGGGACTTCTCATGCTCAATAAGCATTGCATGCAATTCAGAAAATGTCTTCCCCTTGCAATGCATGTTAAAGTTGCGCACAAAATCACCATATAATTCCTCATTGAGGGATCGGTTGATGAGGCCAACTTTAACGTCTTCCACAAACCCACAACCAAGTTCATCTAGTTGGTCAAGATAACCTTTTACTTTAAGTGCATGATCACTTACGGGTGTTGTGGCATCCTGCTTACACTTGCCCAAGTTGTCAAGTATATCATACAACTCAGCCATTGGTGATTTCTGAAACATGCGTGTCAGTTCATCAATCATGTTTTTCGGGCTATAATTTTCAAACTGTTTGACCAGTTGATCATCCATCCCCGATAGCATGAGACAGGCCGCATCATTGTGCCTGTCATAGGTTTCAGTGTACTCTCTAAGTATTTCATTAGAAGAGGTAGCAGGAGGAGCTTCTTGAAGAACCTCAGTAAGACATTCATAACGTTTGGCAATCCTAAGAACAAGCCTTAGATTGCGATACCAAGCGTTAAAATTCTTAGTCCCAGTCAGTTTTTCCTTTTCAAGCATCATCTTGAAACAGGAAGTCATGTTTGACGAGTTTCCGGGTTGGGCCATTTCTACAGAAAAAGTTCAAAAGTTAGTACTTTCGATAATAAACATTTCAAGAAAATTAAGCACCCATTGGTTTAAAAACCATTTAATTTTCTATGAAAACTAGGATCCTAATTGACGCCGTTTCATTACATCAGCTTTGGCTGCTAGTAATAAAAGTGCTCAAAAAGGTACGGGATCACCCAATTGCCAATGTCAAATTGCAATTCCTAGAAATCTTGGGACTTACATTTATGTTGCCAACATCAGTTGCAAAATGTAAGCATGTTTCATCCCCAATTCTTTATGCCTTGGCGCCGTTCCATTACATCAGCTTTGGCTGCTAGTAATGAAAGTGCCCAATTAAGTTAACCAACTTAAGAAACTGTAAATTGACGTCAGTTTATTGCATTCAGCTTTGGCTGCTAGCAATAAAGTACTCAATTTTACCCTTAGATAACCACCCTTTGAACATCAACATTCAGCTTTGGCTGCTAGTGATGTAGGATGAAACCTTAGGTGTTTCTTTTTGTAGTTGGGTGACATATAACTTAAATTTATAGGGTAATAAAATTTTTGATGTGTTAAATCAAAAATATGTACAAAGATGTCATGCATTCATCTTTGTAGCATATATGTTTTCAAAAACAAAACCATTTACTAATTCGTAGCTCAAATTATCAAATCTTTTAATTGAGGCGTTGAATAAATTACAACATTGCCTTAAGATGCTTCGTATTAGTTGTGGTGTACTTGGTAAGTCTAAAATTGACGCACAGGCGGGCGTAGGGACGACAGCCGCCGAAGCTGGTTAAAACCGTGCCCCTCTAAGGTCACAATTTAATGCGAACCAACTAGAACCCACTTTTTAGTTTGTCAATTTTAGGTCCGCCGCTTCGACCACTTAATACAGTCGCAATCAATCAACTAAAAGAATATAATTTTCTTGCTAAAACAATTAATGTAGTAAATTTATTATTGCTAGTCTCGCCTGGGAGCAAATTACCGTGCGAAGCGAACCACTGTCGGCACATAAGACTTGGCAATAATTAAAATTACTACAAAGGTTTCATAGTTATTAGTCTTATTTATTTTTATTATGAAAAATTACCCTCTTTTGTAGTTTTACAATCCATCATAATATAAAACACAAAAGATCAAGTAATTCACAAAATAAATAAACACATAATAACAAGTATATGATCATCCACGATATCATATAGCCACATGCAAACCTTTTTCAATAAATCCTATTATTAATTCTATGTGTAATTTTAAATGTATGTAACTAACAAAACTCCCATTGGTTTTCGAGCTCATTGTACCCAATGGACCACAGCACCAAATAAATTTGGCCGCGTAAGTTTTAGTTAGTTAGATACCACATTGCACATAACCTTTTAATTAATATATTGAGGTCTTCCCCAATTTTAGATTTATTTAAAACATGTAGCAAATAAATTCATACAAATCGTCCCATACATCAAACCATGACAAAACATGCAAGATTTTGTCATGGATACCATATTAACACATAATCATGCAATCCATATTAATATGTTAATATTTAGTACGTATTTAATTAATTGGTGACATCACATAGTATTCACAAATTAATCCCTAAAAATTTTTTCCATGCATAATCTAGGGTTTCTAACAAGTTTTAATGAAAACTAACATAAACCCTAATACATTAAAGTGGATCGATCCACATAAATAAAATTAGGGTTTCAAAATAAAACCCTAGAAAATTAAATGCATGTATCTAATAAAGATCCAATTTTTAGGTTTTAGTAATTAATTTACAAGTTCTAAACGAGGCTCATGATGCCACTGTTGGAATATGTGAACTATTAAAATCATAAACACATAAAACATCACAAAGCACGCAGCGGAAAGATCTAAAGAACATGTAATTAATTAACTTAAATAAATACGTACCTTAATCGCGTAATCAATCAAGAGCAACAAGAACCCTAATATGGGTTATGTATATGTCGAACCAACAAGGTAAAACCACCAAGAATCACAAGCTAAAATAAGCTTGTCACTCGTTCTTGTACACACGCGATAGTAGCGTTCCAATGGGAAAGCTAGGTTCAAGATCACTAACAAACCAAACACTTTGTTGCAACACTTGAATCGCCAAGTTCTAATGAACTTAAAAAGAGGGTCGATCAAGGTATAGCAAGAAGGAGAAAAGAAGAGAAGTTTGGCAAGAGTTAGGGATACTTGATTAGGTGAAAATCAATAACAAGTGAATTTGTATTTATAGGCAAACCCTAAAAACACAAACTTGTTCCCTAAGCTACTACCCAAACCGACCCACCCATACAATGGGTCAATCGGCAGCCCAAACAATCCCTTGTGGGTTTCTAGATCCTTCTTTTCACTTTTAGTCCTTTAACGGTCGTTATCTTTAACACCGTTAAGTACTAACCGTCGTTAAGTGTTATTAGTGAAATGAATAAATAAATATAAATATAAAATGTATATTTAATTATTCAAACCAATGGAACTCTCACGTATTGTGTGCAATCCCGAGTCTCGGGTTCGAAACCGGACATACAAATATTAATTTCATTATACACAAAACTAACAGCTCCCACTTGGATAATGATTAATATTGTAATGACATGGGCTAGTCTAGCTTTAACAGATCCCAATGCCCCCAGCTCGATCCGAGTTGTGGTTCTCCTGGAAAAAACCACTTGATGATATAATCATCATACTTATCCTTTTGTTACTAATACTGCGTTAATTTGGATATGGATCTTGTCATTCCATAATTAACAGTAGTTTCTCGTTTATACATAATTGAACAAGATTACCAAAACATCTGAACGTCTTCCAGATAGACTTTGGGCGTGCGCACGCAAACATCTTGTTAATCATACGAGTGGCCAAGCAGTATTAAACTTCAACACAAAGTTGAAGGAACAAATCCCTTATTGACTGCGAGCATAACCCTTGAACTTCGCATCATTTCTGAAAATAGCCCTTATAACTACCTTTTACGGATAGCGTTAGACTATCTTACAGAAAATGAGCTACATCCTCGGCAATTATCTGTCATCTCAAGTCAGAGGATAAATATTCATGATATACTTAATGACTATGATCCATAAAGTATAATCATGTTGTTGGGATAAGTCCTATATTCAATTTATCCAATATTGAATATCATGTGACATTGGTGTCTTAACCTTACAGTACATTCTACCAATCCTCACATTTGTCTTAGTTCAATAATATTCCCATATTATTAATTGACAACGGACTATTTAGAATAATTAAATTACTCATGGATTTAAACATGCAAATATAGGACACAAATATTAATAATGATAATAAACGTTATCCGCACTTTATTTCATTAAAATAATAATTGTTTACACGTCCCTATCGAAATACTAATCCAACAGATTTACATGAAACTATCTGCTAAACGAAGACCAATACCCTGAGCATGACGATTAAATGTCTCCTTAGGTAATGCCTTCGTGAAAGGATCAGCCAGATTGTTATCTGTGTGAACTTTGAGTACTCTTATTTCACCATCATCGACTTGTTCTCGAACATAGTGAAGTTTCCTTTTAAAGTGTCTGGCGCCTTTCATAACTCCAGGTTCATTGGCGAATGTAATTGCAGCAGAGTTATCGCAATATACATTTATAGGTAATTCTATTGAAGGCATCACTCCAAGATCCTTAATGAATTTCCTTATCCAAACAGCTTCTTGTGCCGCTTCCGATGCAGCAATGTACTCAGCTTCTGTAGCAGACATGGCCGTTATGCTCTGCTTCTTACTCTTCCAGTCCACAGCTCCTCCATTTATGACAAAAACGTAACCCGTCTGAGACTTCGTATCATCTTTATCAGTCTGAAAGGACGCATCGCAGAAACCTGTAACATTCAGTTCTGCGTCTGGATTTCCCCCGAAAACAAGGAACATATCTTTAGTATTCCGAAGCAAACACGACGTCTTGTGGACATGGTTGGAAGGATACCGAGGAAAAAAAACATCAAGAACTATTTGTTGAGAACGTTTGGAAAGACAAGAACAACAACAACACAAGAAAAACAAACAAACCATTGTTTTTTGGATAAAGAATACCGAAAGGTATCGAAGGTGTGTTGTGGACACGGTGAAAAAGAGAACCGAGAAGAACAAGTGAAGTTCAAAGATTGCTTGTGAAAACGTTTGGAGCGACAAGGTTAAACAACAACGGAAAAAAAAAAACAAACAATCGTTTGTTTTGGGTATAGAATACCGAAAGGAATTGTTTTGTGTAGACTTAGAGTTCGAAAAAAAAACAACAACAACAACAAAATACGTTCGGGTTTGGTTGGAAGCATACCGAGAACAAACATCTAGGGCACGCTTTGTTGGAAAAGATTTCAAGTCGAACACAAAAGAAGCAACGTGAGGAGTAAGTGTGGAATACCCAAAAAAAGAACTCGTTTGGTTTGTTGGGATAGAAAAGAATCGACACAAGACAACAAGGAATACAAAATTCTGTTTTGAGAATCGGTTTGAAAAAAAAACAACAATGACGAGGCAACAACATCAAAAGGCGATAAGTTGTTGAGATTCAGTGATATTAACGCAAAGACAAGGGAGAAGAAAAGACGTTGTTGGTATAGTTCTCAAGTACTAATACACGAAAGGGAATACATTTGTGTAACACAACAACGAGGTCACAAATTCAAATTTTTGGATTTCTATTATATTAAATAGTATAGAAGTTTATTTTGTACTATTAGGAAATCCCGAGAACTATTTTATTGATCCCATACTATTAGGATTCCCAGAAAACTATTTCTATTCCCGTATTAGTAGGAGTACCATACTAGTTAGAAAATTCCCATACGATTAGAAAGTGAAGATCATAAGCACATATAAGATGTCTGGTGACGATACAAACAACACTACGACACCAAAACCCGTAACACCAGTTGCACAATATCAATGCCCAAAATTGAAAACCACAAACTACACAGTTTGGGCTATACAAATTAAGGTTATATTAGAAGCACATGGTTTATGGGAAGCGATAGAATCTAAGGGAAATGTGCAAGTAGATGATAAGAAGGACAAGGCAACGACGGCCTTCCTATATCAAGCGTTGACAGAAGATGTGATTTTACAAGTAGTGGGTTGTAAAACGGCAAAGGAACTATGGGAATCGTTAAAAAGGAGACACGTTGGAGAAGAGAGAGTGCAGCAAGCACGGTTACAATCATTGATGATTGGGTTTCAAACACTTCAAATGAAGGAAAACGACACGGTGGATGCATTTACGGCTAAACTAAACGGCTACGCCACTAAGGCAAAAGAATTAGGGAAAACTTTGGATGAATCACTTTTAGTGCGAAAACTATTAGACTCCACACTAGATAGGTTCATTCAAATAGTAGCATCCATAGAACAAACAAATGATCTCGACGATATTACCGTAGATGAGATCACTGGAAAACTCAAGGCATTTGAAGAAAGGATAAAACTACGGAAAGGAGGACAAGTTGAAAGCCAGGAAAACATACTATTTGCACATGGCGAACACTCGAGAAAAGGAAGGCGATTTAGTAAACGCGGAGGTAGATCAAACTTTTCACGAGGAAACTGGCAGAGTGATAGAAACAAATATGACTCAAAGGAAGAAAGTTCAACTCACAAAGGAAAGTCAAGTAGGAATAACCGTGAGGGGAATATGAGCAAAGTACGATGTTTCAAGTGTGGTAAACTTGTACATTATAAGAGAAACTGTAGAGGAACATCGACAACTCAGGAACAATCAAACCTTATCTTGGAAGACGATGAACCATCACTATTAATGACTACACACGAAACTGAACTGGATGAAGTTTTGTTAAATGAAGGACAAATTCAACCCAAAAAATATGCTACAGCAGATGCAAGCATATGGTATTTAGATAATGGTGCAAGTAACCATATGACGGGAACCAAGAGTCATTTTAGGGATATTGACGAAAGCATAACTAGACGCGTTCGTTTTGGAGATGGATCGTATGTGGAGATAAAGGGTAGAGGCTCTATATTGTTAGGTTGTAAGAACCAAGAACAGAAGATAGTTTCGGATATATACTACATTCCAAACCTCAAGAGCAGCATACTAAGTTTAGGACAACTCACGGAGATAGGTTGTACGATCATTATGGATGGAAATAAACTAACTCTGTATGATAAGAATAAGAGGTTGTTGATGAAGGTTGAAAGATCTAAGAATCGACTTTACAGTATTAGTTTACAAATAGAAACACCTATATGTCTCTTAGCAAATATAGATAACCAAGCATGGTTGTGGCACGCTAGATTAGGTCATCTGAACTTTGACGACATCAACAAGATGACAAGAAAGGGTCTAGTGGAAGGAATACCTAGAATAAATCATGCAGGACAGATATGTGATGCATGTTTATTAGGAAAACACAGTAGAACACCATTTCCAAATCAAGCTAAATTCAGATCAAAGAACCCGTTGGACTTAGTATATGGAGACCTCTGTGGTCCTATAAGTCCAGCCACACACTCTGGAAAGAAACTCATTTTCTTGTTAGTGGACGATTGTACACGTTTCATGTGGGCTTACTTTCTGACGTCGAAAGATCAGGCACTTAGCACTTTTGAGGAATTTAGATAGCAGATTGAAATGGAAATGAGAATGAAATTAAGGATGCTAAGAACAGATAGAGGAGGTGAATTTACATCAAATGAATTCACCAATTACTGTAAAGAAAATGGAATAGCACGACAGTTGACAACACCTTACTCACCACAACAGAATGGAGTAGTGGAGAGAAGAAATAGGACAGTGTTATCAACTACGAGGAGTATGATGAAAGCGATGAAGTTACCTTTAACTTTTTGGGCGGAAGCAGTGAAACACGCCATTTACATACTCAACAGGGTACCTACAAGAGCCCTGGTAGATAAAACTCCATATGAGGCACTCTACAACAGAAAACCGAATCTGGAAAACCTAAGAATATTCGGATGCACAACTTATGCTAAGATAACAATACCTCACCTGAAGAAGCTGGATGATAGAAGCATACCAATGATTTACTTAGGAGTAGAGGAAGGATCAAAAGCATGTAGGTTATATGATCCAATAGGAAAGAGGAAACACGTTAGCAGGGATGTAAAGTTTATGGAAACAAAACCGTGGGATTGGGATAAAAATGGAGAGGAAACAAGTACACAAGACACATTTTGGGCAAGTTTTGTGGTAGAAGGAGTTGACAATGAAAACCCTACACCAGTCAACATAGAAAATGATGATAATACATATCATGAACAGGATCCGCTTGATCCGTTTCCAGATCTTGACTCACCAATCACCCCACCGGCATACACTTACAACCCACACTTAGAAGAGGAAGAAGAAGAAGAAGCTACTATTAGTTCAATTGAGAGCTCAGGAAGAGGATTTGATGATACACCGGTACGAGGTTTCAAAGAGATAACCGAAATATATAAGGATGCACGTGAAGTTGGAACTGAAAGTTTACTATTTACGGAAGAAGAACCACGTAATTACAAGGAAGCATCAACAGATAAGAAATGGATTGAGGCCATGGAGGTTGAACTGAATTCAATCAACAAGAATAACACATGGACTCTTACTACATTGCCAACGAATCAGAAGGCAATAGGACTCAAATGGGTTTACAAGACCAAGAGGTATGCAAAAGGGAAGATCATCAAATATAAAGCAAGATTAGTAGCAAAAGGATATGTACAAGAACAAGGAATAGACTTCGATGAAGTATTTGCACCAGTTGCCCGGATAGAGACAGTTCGGTTGATATTAGCACTAGCAGCATATCATGGATGGCAAGTACATCACTTAGATGTAAAATCAACATTTTTACATGGAGATTTGAAGGAAGAAGTCTATGCTACACAACCTGAAGGATTTATTTAATAAGGAAATTCAGGGAAAGTCTACAAGCTCACTAAAGCTTTGTATGGCTTAAGACAAGCACCACGAGCTTGGAATGTGAAACTTGATCAAACCTTGAAGTCATTAGACTTTAAGAAATGTAATCTCGAACAAGCAGTTTACACGAAGAGAAGCAAGACTTCTACACTTATAGTTGGAGTCTACGTAGATGATTTGATAATCACAGGCACTCCAAAGGAGGAAATAGATGTATTTAAATCCCAGATGGAAGATAAATTTGAAATGAGCGACTTAGGATTGTTAGCTTATTACCTTGGGATAGAAGTTACCCAGACAGAAGGAGAGATTACAATCAAGCAGACAGGTTATATCAACAAGATCTTGAAGGAAACAAGTATGATGGATAGTAATGATACAAAGATACCAATGGATCCCGGTACTAAGTTGGTCAAGGCGGAAGATGGAAACTCAATTGACGCAACTTATTACAGAAGCTTAATTGGAAGTCTCAGGTACTTACTACATACAAGACCAGATCTTAGTTACTCAGTCGGACTACTCAGCAGATTTATGCAAGACCCAAAGGATCATCACCTGAAGGCAGTGAAGCAAGTAATCCGATACATCAAAGGAACAAAGGAGCATGGCATTATATACAAGAAAGAAGGCGGCTGCAAGATTACAGGTTACAACGATAGTAGTTATGGAATCAACACCGATCAAGGAAAAGGAACTACTGGAATAGTATTTTATTTTGGAGAATCACCTATTACCTGGTGTACTCAGAAGCAACCAACAGTGGCGCTCTCACCATGTGAATCAGAATTCATGGCAGCTACTGGAGCAGCATGTCAAGCCTTATGGTTAAAACGACTACTTAGTGAATTAACTGGTTGGGAAGAGAAAAGGATAACGCTGAAGGTCGACAACATTTCAGCAATAACACTCGTCAGGAACCTAGTTTTTCATGGAAGAAGCAAGCACATCGACATTCGCTATCATTTCATTCGTGAATGCGTAGAGAATGGGCACATCAAGGTGGAACACGTCAATGGAGAACTACAAAGAGCTGATATACTGACTAAAGCTTTACCAAGACTAAAGTTTGTGACTATGCGACAAATGCTCGGAGTTCAAGACTTAGGACGAAGCAACGATCAAGATTAAGGAGGAGAATGTGAGCTGATAATCTCGACATTGCTCCGTATGGAAATAACAAAACATGAAGGACCAATAACGTTAGTTAGTTAGTTAGTAACCGCCAAGCGGTTAAGTTAGTTAGTTAAAGTTAGTTGGAGTCGGTTACAAACCAAACGACACAATGGTTCATTTGTACCGATTCATAAACTATAAATATGTATGGATATGTGACGTGTGAATGTTAGACGAAATAATTATTCAGTAAATTTGCAACTCGTATTCGACTCATATTGGGACAACATCCCAATGGTACTATACCTCTTGTTGTGTGAGAAGCTCCCAACCAAATGGTTGTGGGTTCAAGTCCTGCTTAGGACATGTGAGATAGTCTGTGGTGTGTATTTCATGAGATAGTTAATTAGTTGCCGTTCTAAAAAATTTAAAAATAAAAAAAAAATAAAAAATAAAAAATAAAATAAAAATCACGATGCAAGTACGAGCTACTAAGTTGTAAGTTGTAATTTGTAATTTGTAATGAGCCTCTCAATGGGCTAACCGCTATGAATGGAAGTTAAACTATTTTTTAAGGGTAGCCCTTGTATAGTTTTGATGCTGGTGTACTTGGTTTTTCTTCCTACTAAGACGGGCTGGCTACATGTAGATAATTACTCTATAGGAGATATTATATGAACTTAAGAAAATGTACATGGATCTGATCTATTGAGCTGGCTTGTTAGCTTAGTAAGTTCAAAATCCCACTTAGTTGTCACAACTCACAACCGTAATCATCAAGCAGTGCCTTTTTATGTTTTGTAGACAAAAGTCATATGCGATGGCACAATTTCTCAAGCAAATTTGTTTACAAACGCAAAACAAAACTGATTATTTTCGCTGATGAGTAATATTTGGTAATTTAGCATAATTTGGTGTTTCACTCGGTTGAGTTCTAGAATGGCTTAAGTTTTCCAGAATTGCACCCAACATTTGGCAAGAAAATATCGGTTCACTAACATAGGCATGCAACAATGGCAACTCTTTGGTATAAAATTAGTTGGAGGGTGGACTAATCTCCTAATCTGTACAATATATATGTTGGAAATAATCTTACTATGATGAACAAATCACAGGTAATAAAATATACTTTGATTGATTCTTGCAATTTTCGTTCATCCATTCTTACAGACACTTGACCATATATATATATACCGAAAAGACACTAACAGGTTCTATGAACCGTTGTGACCCTTCAACAATAACTACCATAACCGCTTCTAACTACTTCTAACCGAATAACTACCATAACCGCTTCTAACTACCTTTAACTAACTAGCGGTTATTAACTAACATACTAACGTGTTCGGCCCTTAGGCTTTGCGTTTATTACATACTATATACTAACTGATTTATCTGATTTTGTCATTAACTTCCAATAATATATGCTTATAAATCTTCATAATTCTTATTTAAGGATTACTCAATTGGCTTGTCATTTTGAGCTTTCTGAATTAGTGGTCACATATTTGCTGTAAACTTGTAAATTTATCAAACTTTAGTTATTTCAAGATTAATATAAGTGATTTCCCAAATCTGGATGTGAAGCCCGGAGTCCGAAAATTATTGCAAATAAACTTTAGCCAAGTGTGATGAACAAAGATGCTGATAATTATATTTTTTGGCAATCAACAGGTACATTCAAGATTTGGCTAATACAAATATGTCAACGCAATCTTCACCTCAGCAAAATCGAAACGTTTATGATGGTTCTATAGTGATACCAGGTGATGAGGAACTTTCTCAAGCTCTTCATGTACTAAAACAACGTGGGTATACCGTGATTCTGGCTAAACCGCCTGGGGTAGATGGCTTGACTGCTTTGAAAAATACCGGCGGATTTTTGTTCGAGTGTCCCTGTTCATGTAAACAGAATGATTCAACATAGGTTCAACCAGGTGATGTAAATGGTTTGAAACGTCAGTTAGTGTCACTGTTGGAATCATCGGGTGGTCAGCTGCCTCTTGAATGTCTGCGTGATACATACCGTAAAACTTTTAAGAGACCACTCATTGTTAAGGATTACAATCATATGACCCTCATGAACTTGTTGGCAGACATGAGTGATGAAATTGAGATTACAGGGGAAGACCGGAACAGATCAATGCATAGTAAGAAATGCTTGGATCAAAAACTAGATGTCTTCCGAAATGAGCTTCAAGAGATACTTGCATGCTGTTTTTACAGAATTTCATTGACTCGTTTTGAGAGAAGTTACAAGCTACAATATAACAGATCACCGGACTATCAGTCCTTAGGTGTGAGTAATCTTGAGGAGCTCCTTGTTAAGATGGGCGACATGATGGTGTTGTTTGAAGAGCGAGAAAGCAAGGAGAAATATGCGGTGTGTGCTCGTATGTTACATCAAAGGCTAAAACTCTTGAAGACTCGGCTTAAGACTTTACTCTGTCTCTATGTTCAGTTTTTTTGAGGAACTTTACGAGTCACTGTATAAGTATAAATTGAACTATATATGTTGAGTATGGTGTGAATGATCTTGAAGAACTTTGTGAAGTTTTGTCTAACACTGGTGGTGGAAGTAAACCCAGGAGGCAAAGAGAAGTTAATAAAGGCTGTTCAATAGATTTGGGACTGGGGGTTACCAGGAAATGAATACATTTTGCGTTGCTACTACGGTTGAGATTTGCTGTATGAATGATTATTAATGTTTTTGGTTCAATACCTTATCTTACAGTCTTTTTTTTTTTTTTTTTTTTTTTTTTTTTTTTTTTTTTTTTTTTTTTTTTTTTTTTTTATTATTATTATTATTATAATATTGAATTATGCACACATATCTCATGTAGTTTATCATAGACTGGAATTTGAAATACAGTAGAAAACATCTTCATCTATCCAAAGAGGCAATCCATACAATATAATATTTACAAAGTCGATATCCATTTCAAAATGGTAGCTTGATCACAAAGATGACTTTTGGATTATATGAGTCTCGTACTCAACGTAGTACGTACATTGTGGTATATGCTCTTAAAACATTTACTTAATTCATATGTTTAACAAGCTTAAAAACCGACTACGTTTTTTGGTGGCTCTATATATTTGCAATCGTTGGGTGATAGAACTAATATAGATCTGTTTAGGCCATTATAAAAAACTTCGTTTAAGTGTGCAAGTCAAGAACAATAATGTCATTTGAACTTAGGACCATATATAAAGCTATATATAAAATGTCTTAATTCGTTTTTATTTAACTCCAAAATTGGTTTTAGGAACGATGAGCATCCGTAAGCTTTGACTTATACATCAAAAGCTGAAACTTTCCACATAAGAGAATTTGTGACTTAACACCATTGGCATTGGGTAGAAAATTTTAAAGGGTAACCAACTGTTGAAATTTTACTTTTTGTGTTTCTGGACAGAAGCAAGGGGACCAGTAGTGATTTTTAAGCCTAGCTAGCTGCAACATTGATTGAGCATGCAAGAAATCATTTGGTTTGAAAGCTTTCACACAACATGGGGTACCATTGGGATACAAGCCCTTTAGTGACTTGATTACTCGACTACTTATAACTGATATAATAATTTATTAATGGGAAAATTGTCTAAAAATACATCTAACTTGCCACTTTTTCCTATTGTATACATCAAACTTTTTTTTTCCTATTGTATGCATAAACTATCTTAATTTTTCTATTGTATCAATATTACGTCTGATTTATGACGTGGCAGTAATTAAGCTCGTTTTAATTACATATTACCGTTTTTTGACAAGTTTGGGCGTGTTTTGACAATACAATATAGTTGGAGTGACATTTTTAATAAATGGGACAAACCCCTCCCCTCATTTCCCTCTTCCCCCCATTTTCCCCCTTTCCCCCAAACGGCAATAAATTAAGAACCCTAAAAATGAGTACTTCGAGTTCAGCCCAATCTTGTTTAATTGGAGGTAAGATTGATTTTTTTTTGCAATTGTAATCGTCAATTAAGGGTGCAAACGTCAACCTCAAGGGCGAATCCAGGAAAGAGGTATGTAAAATGTGGTGATTGTCGAGTGTATGAGTTTCTTGATGATGACCTTCCAAGTCAATACTACAAAGACTTGGTATATGGGTTCTTTCAAAGGCAAAGAGGAATGGATAATGGACCAATGATTGAGGCACTTGCTTTGGAGAAGTCTAGGTTAGAAGAAGAGTTGAAGGTTACAAAGTCAAGCTTGGAAGATGAGTTGAAGACTAGAAAGGCAAAGTTGGAATTGTATGATAAGTTGTTTATGGTCATGTTAGGATGTTTGTGTGTAATCTGTGTTGGGATAGGTATGTCACTATCCAAGCAGTGTAATATGTGTTGGGATTGGTCATGTTAGGTTGTTTATTGGCATGTTAGATGAACTTGGTAGATGATAGGAAGGTGATGATCCCCTTAATGTAGTGTTTTCAAATGTTGAATGTTAAGTTAGTTTATGAAATAATTGTTCTGTGTTGGTTTTATAAACCTGTTCTTTCTATATGCATTTGGTTAATAAGTAATAAGTATGTTAAACATTCAAAGTTTGGTGGAAATGGAATAATTGGTCATACCTTTTTTCTTGTTGGAGGCCATTTGATCAGGTTTTGGTTTGTTTGCTGAATGGTGTTTACATTTGATGGAGGTTTGTTTGTTATATAGTGCAAGTATAATTGGTCTTGTATAAACTCACAAGTATAATAGTAAAGATTCTTGTGCAGGCTATGCTAGATTAGATGCACTTTTGCAGTTTGAAAAAAATAGTGCAAGTATAAAGAATACACAAATAGAAGATTACATAACATATTGCATATTTCATTGCATATCACAGTTTAACAATGACCATCAAAAGTGCCCTGTATGATGTACAAAATGGGCTATTGTTTGATGGTCATTACATAAACTAAACACATTAGTTGCTGCTAAATAGTATTTGTTCTAGCCATATTACAGACCCAAGATTAGTTATAACAGTTTACATTAGTTGCCCTCAAAAGATGTACAAAATGGGCACATGAAACTATGTTTGATCAAGCATCATCTTGATCCAGTGCAGATTCAGGAGTGCTGCCCTGGCCATGGATCTGTTTAGCCAACTTGTTTTTGATGATTCTTTCACTGGGCCTCCTCAATCTTACCTGTACCATTGGATCTTGCATCTGAACTTGTTGTTGTTGCTCTTCTGCCTGCACTTCAGGTTCAACATGTTGAGTTTGAGATTCTTCTAATTGAGTACCTGTTAAGTCAATCTCTATTTGATCTTCATTTTCAACTTGTTGTTGTTGCTCTTCTGCCTGCACTTCAGTTTCAACCCTTTGACCAGCATCCACTGCATCAGTATCTTGGTCCCTTTGATCTTCTGGCTCACCAAACCATCTTGCGTAAGCTGATGTGCAGGATCTTTTCAAACTATTCCTTTTTGACCCACTTGTGCCACAAGTCTTCTTATTAGACCCAACAGATTTCCTCTTTGACCCACCAACTGCACTTGTTTGCCTTACCTCCATAACAACATCTTCTACAACACTTTCAACCTCATTTTCCTTTTTCTTGCTAGGCCTACCTCTAGGTTTCTTTTCTTTAGGTTCCTGTTCAACTGTTGTTTGTTTGCAACTTGTTTTGTTGTGCCCAGGTTGGTGGCATATACTACAAGTCATCTCAATACCAACCTTTGATACTCTTTTTGAGCTACCCCCTCACCCTTTGATCTAATTATTTTCTTTCTAGGCCTACCAGGCATTTTTTTTGGTTTGGGAGGTAAAACATGTGAGTACATACTTTGATCAGGCCAGAAATCAATCCCATCAACTGGTTTCATATAACTGCTATATGTGACATGATACTTGTCTGTTTTAAACCAATCTGGAACATAGCTCTCAGGCATCTTGTTTATATACAATATTACCTTTGTTGCATGTACACAAGGTATACCTGATAACTGCCACATTCTACATGTGCAAGTCTTTTTTTGTTCATCAACTGTGAATGCCCCACTCCCTGATCTCACCTCAAACACATTCCCACCAGCAGGGATAACATGCCAGAACCTACAACATAATTTAGTTATGAGTGTGAATGCAAACTGTTTTATAAATTAAAATTGACTTGTACAACAAACATACCTTTGTTGGTCTTTCAACCATTCCAATCTCTTTTGTATGTTGGGACAAACTCCAGTGTTCCATTTCTTGCTGATTTCCCTCATCCTGTGCATCCTTTCTAGTACTATGACTCTCAAAGATTCTAGCATAGTTAGTAATGGCTTGTCCCTTACACTTAGAATCACACTATTAAAGCATTCATTGAAACCATTCTCAACTGCTTCACATCCTCTGCCCACTTCAAAAAAGGCTCTTGACCATGTTTTAGGATTCTTATCCATAAGAAACTGATGAGCCTTTGGGTTAGCCTTTTTAATCTTGTCCATTATCTTGTTGAAGAGTTGTGGATATGAGGCTTTAGATGCAGCCCAAAACATCTCTCTAAACTCCAAGCCAGTAAACTGTTTCCTAAACCCTTCATAAATATGTCTAGCACATTGCCTGTGTTCGGCATATGGCATAACACTCTTGACAGCTTCAATAAGACCGTTCATAAATATAGAAGCACAATGTTATAATATATATAAGACTAAGACATTAACAAGATATTGTGGATACAAACATACCTTATGTTGGTCTGACATAAGAGTTAGACCTTGTCCTTTTGTACAATCCAAATCTCCTTCAAGCATCTCCAAAAACCAGCTCCAATTATCCTTGTTTTCAACATTAACCACTGCCCAAGCCACTGGGTAAATGTGGTTATTTCCATCTCTCCCAATAGCAGTCAGAATTTCACCTTGGTTTCGGCTTTTCAGAAAACATCCATCTAATGCAATTACTCTCCTACACCCAGTCTTCCAACCTTCTGCTAGACCAGCAAAACAAACATAAAACCTATCAAAGTAGGTATTCCCATTAGGATTGTTAGTGACTCCTAATTTCACAGTGGACCCAGGATTGGAATCTAAGATTGCTCTTCCATATGACCTCAGCAAGGCATAATGTTCATCAACTGATTTTTCATACTCTGTCAATGCAAACTTCTTGGCATTTGTACACTAATTTGGGGTTACCTTACACTTATATTTCTTCATCACTAGGCCAGCTATGGCAGACAACTTAATCTCGGGATTAGCCCTAATCTTATCACCAAAGACTGTTCCTATCCACCTAAAGTTCACCAATGATCCAAATTCAAAATTCCTAACACATGTATGTTCATCAGTTAATGACTGTATTTGGAAAGTTTTCTCTTGAGTCATCCACCTAGCATAACATCTCCAAGGACAAGAAGGTAATTCATCAACATCAACAGAAGGATACCTTTTATTCTTCCTTTATTTACCTTTGTCAGGATCAACCACCTTTGGTGGTCTCTGTCCACATTTTGCAATAACAAACTTACTTCCACTCCTCTCATACCACAATGAAAATCCATTAGACAATGCATAGAATGTTAGACCCTCTTTAAACTTGGCAATAGTCGGATACTTTTCACCAACCTGCATTTCAAATAGAACAAATGTTTATAAACAACATTTATAATAAACATCACAACTTCAAAAAATAGAATCATACCTTTGGATGCCTTAGTCTCCAGTGGGTACTTTCATCATACACTGGATACATATCAACATGTTTTTCCACACAAATAAATGGATCTTGATGCATTCCATTCTCATCTGATGATTGAAGCCTTCTCATCAATGTATTCATGAACAGATCATGTTCTATCATAGTCTCACTTCTTTGATTATCAGTGTTTTCTGTAGGTAATGGGTTTTCATCATTTGGTTCATTCATTTCTGGCAAAGACTCAGTTTCCTTCAATCTACTAGCTTTTATCCTCTTTCTAAGTTCAATTAACTCCTCTTCACCAGGACTGAGATAGTCAATTGATTTATCTGAATCATAGTCACTATCAAACTCAGAATCATCATCACCCTCTGTTTCATCATGTGTAACTTTCTCTTTGCCCTTATCAACATTAACCTTACTACCATGATCTCCATCTACATTAGTCCTAGGCACATCACCATCTTCACTAGTCCTAAGCACATCACCATCTGCACTAGTCCTAGGCACATCACCCTCTGAGTTTCTAGGAAGGTTACAAGATGAACCCTCATACCCAACCTCCATCTCAGCCCAAGCAACCAACTCATCTACTGAAAAATCATTACAATACCTCTTTTTTTTTTTTTTTTTTTTTTTTTTTTTTTTTTTTTTTTTTTTTGTGGGGGGGGGGGGGGGGGGGGGGGGCTTTTGCATTAGCAACAGAGGCATCCATAAGAGTGGTATCTGCATTACCTAAATACTCTGACAGATCCATATCTAAGTGATCAAGATAAAGATCTAGCCTACCATACAACTCAGCTACATCAAACATATGTGCTATTTCCTTATCAGTACTTACTCTAACTAACCCTTTCTCTAATTCAATATTTGGAACTATGTAATACAAACCTTGAAAGTCGTTACCACATTTTTCTTCCAAGAATTCAGCAAATTTTTCATAAGGCATCCTCTCAACAGCCATATTAAGAATAACACCATCTTCATACCTTAAAGGTAAATGTGCAAAATACCCATCATTCCAAACATCAAATTGGTGCAAATTCGTACCAGGTATCATTCTGTTACAAAATTTACCAAAAATAACGAATTAGGGTTTATGCAATATGAACATGCTAATTATTTTTATCAAGATAGATCATAACCAAAGAAATCAAAGAATACATACCTCAGAAATCAAAACACACATAAAATTTTGCCTCTGTTTAAATTACTTCGTGATTGGAATTTTATCAAGATAGATCATAAAATTTTGCCTCTGTTTGTGATAGAAATTGTGATAAAGTGGGAATTGGGTTTGTGATATAAAGTGTGAAGGTTTGTCCCATTTATTAAAAATGTCACTCCAACTATGTTGTATTGTCAAAACACGCCCAAACTTGTCAAAAAATGGTAATATGTAATTAAAACGAGCTTAATTACTGCCACATCATAAATCAGACGTAATATTGATACAATAGGAAAATTAAGATAGTTTATGCATACAATAGGAAAAAAAAAAAGTTTGATGTATACAATAGGAAAAAGTGGCAAGTTAGATGTATTTTTAGACAATTTTCCCACTCATGATGTGAATAATGAAAGAGAGTATATATGAATTGAGGTTAAAATTGATCGAGTTACGGGAACAAAAATAACGATAGATGAAGAAAATGGTTAAATAGTTATTGTCATGGACATAAATTATATATGTTCCCTGTATTTGAATGATCTTATAGAGGCTTGCACTCCATCTATGTATTTTTATGTCACAATGCCCAATTAGTTAAATCATGATTTGTTTGATGGGAAGAAACAACACAAAAGTGAATTACTCTTGATTATCGAAGATTGTTCGTGATGGAATTTTAATACATGACAATTATAATTAAACAATAATATCAAAGTAAACATGCGGAAGCGAGTAGGAACATATAATGTATAAATTAATTAACCAAACGTAAAAGTATGCGTACCTTAAGATTCTTGCCAAACAAGAATCTAATTCCAAGCAATCAACTTTATGAACCCTAATTAGGGTTTATGTGGATTATTGGAATTACTCCTTATCGTTTTGTAATTCAATCCAAGATTCAATCAATAGTGTGACTGAATCACGTTCTTGAACACACGTACTATTAACGAATTAAAGTAAATGCTAGTTTAAGAACACAAAACGTTTTGGTTTGGAAAATCAAACCAATCGACCCTATGAAGAGTGTTTGTCGATTGGCCAAACAAAAAGAAAAGAAGAAAACAAGTTTTAAGGATAAACTATGTGTACAAGAGTCACAAATAATGATCCCTAAGTTTGTTTATATAGGAATAGAAACTTGAAGCTCAAGTTAAGTTATGGGTTGGGTTTCCCCTCCCATAACCGATCGGATAACACCCCTAAGGGTTATTCTGGAACCTTCTTGACATACCAAATATTCACACATAATTCTTTCCTTTTATTGGTTAACGGTCGTTAGTCATTATTCGTTAAATACTAACAATCGTTAGACGTTTTCTGTAATTAATAATTAAACATAACCATTTACAAAGCCAACACTGTTGATTCACCCATAGCTTGTTGTAGCTTCTCAAATGCCTCTTGAGCTTGTGGAGACCATTGGAAAGCATTCTTTTTAAGTAGCATAGTTAATGGCTAACTGATGCTTGCATACCCTTTGACAAATCTCCTATAATAACCAGTTAACCCCAAAAAACCCCTTAACTGCTTCAAATTAGTAGGTACTGGCCAATCCTTCATTGCTTCGATCTTATTAGGGCATGTGGCTACCCCTTGTGCAGAAATAACATGCTCCAAGTACTCAACTTGTGTTGTGCCAAACACACATTTAGACTTTTTGGGAAACAGTTTGTTTTCTCTCATAACTTGTAAGACCAAACTAAGATAAGTAACATGCTCATGCATAGAAGGGCTATACACTAGGATGTCATCAAAGAATACTAGGGTGAATTTTCTCAAGAAGGGCTTAAACACAGAATTCATTAGAGCTTGAAAAGTGGATGGAGCATTGGTTAAGCAAAAAGGCATAACCACAAACTCATAATGACCTTCATGTGACTTAAAAGCTGTTTTGTAAACATCTTCATCACACATTCTTATCTGATGGTAGCCTGATCTCAAGTCCAGTTTAGAAAATCCATGTGCTCCTTGCAATTCATCAATAAGTTCTTCTATAACTGGAATAGGAAACTTGTCTTTCACAGTATGCTTGTTAAGTTGCCTGTAGTCAATGCACATCCTCCATGACCCATCCTTCTTTTTAACCATCACTATTAGGGAAGAGAAAGGACTGCTACTAGGCCTAATCACCCCTGAATCCATTAATTCCTTGATCATGGCTTCAATGGTATCTTTTTGTGCAGGTGGGTATCTATAGGGACTCACATTGATACTCACATCTTCTGGCTTAAGTGGAATTCTAGGGTCAAAATGCCTACGTGGTGGAAATTCGTTTGGCAATTCAAACACATCTGTAAACTCCTCAAGCAATGGTTCCAACTCTGCAACTATGGTAGTATCTCCAATATTGGGACACTGCATCAAATTTAAACTTGCAGACCCTATATAACACACAGAAGGCAACTGATACTCCCCAATTTGGGACACCATCTTTGACATCTGTTTCCCAGACATCCAAGCCAATTCAGACTGATGAGAAACTCTCAACACCACCTTCCTACCTTCATGCTCAAACTGCATTCTTAGCTCTTGAAAATTCCACAAAATGGTACCCAATGTAGATAACTATTGAACCCCAAGAACCAATTCACAGCCTCCCAAAGGTAACAACATCACATCAGTTTCAAACAAAACACCCTGAATCTTCCATTGAAACCCTTTGACCATGTATTGACTTACTAACTTGGTACCCCCAGCCATTGAAACTTGAAGGGGACAGGTACTCCTTAATCTATACCCCAATTTCTTAGCTGTATAAATGTCTAAAAAATTGTGTGTGCTTCCTGAATCCATTAAAATGTGCAACAATTGTTTCTAAACATGACCCTTAACCCTCATTGTATTATGAGTGGGTACCCCAGATAAGGCATTAAGAGAGATTTGAGGCATACATTGTTGTTCTTCCTCTTCAATCACATACTGATTCAGTTCATTATCATTCTCACCTTCTTCCAAACACTCCTCAAAATCTTCTTCCTCTCCACCTTTTATCTCCAAAGTAAATAGTTGTCCCTCACACTTATGGCCTGGCATATACTTCTTATCACAATAGAAACAAAGGTTCTTAGCCCTTTTTTCAACCAATTCCCTTTGACTTAACTGCCTCTTGGGTGCAGACACAATATTAACAGGCTGTTTGGCTACATTTTGAGTTACATACTGATTTGCAGGCATAGCTATAGTGTGATTAACATTTCTAGCAGGATAATTCACATTCCTATTAACATTCCAATTATTACCAAAATTTATAGGATTTGGCAACAATGGTGCATTCGTTTTCACTACTGCTAATCTAACCTCCTCCCTTTTTGACCAAGCAAACACATCAGAAAGATTTGCAGGCTTAAGCATCCTCATCAACATACCAATCTCCTCTTTCAAACCACCATTGTAAAGACTAATAGCATACTTCTCAGTCAATTCTACCTTATTCAATAAAGATTCAAAAGAGTCTTGATATACCTGAACAAAATTTGTGTGCCTGAAAATTTTCAATTCAACCATAGGATCCTCAAAAATAGCCTCAAACCTTTTCTTGATTTGCTTCTCATACATGTCCCAAGTGGCTACTTCACCATATCTCTTCATAAACTGCTTGTGCCAATTGAGGGCTTTGTCAAACACATGCATGGACACTAGTCTGATCATTTGTTCATCATCTTCTATATGATCCATGACAAAGAACCGATTCACCCTGTATAGCCATCCTTGAACATCCTCACCATCAAATCTTGGGAACTCCACTTTTGTCAGTCTCCCATATTGGCCTCCATTATGATTTCCATTAGAACCACCATGACCATGATTGCCATTGCTAGTTCCTTCCCCATATCTCAACCTGGTCATCTCAGTAGCCACGTCTTGCATCATTCTTTGCAATTCATTCACAGTTTGTTGAAGGGACTCCATTGTGGGTTCTTGATTTCTAGTTGTGTTTCTTGTTTCCACCATTACACCAATAACACTATCACTCATCAACAATGGAATAGCGTCTATTGGTTCTGTTCTTGATTACTCAACCTAATTGCTTCTAGTCAGCTTGTTCAAGACTAGAGGATTTAAGCAGCCAATGTGCTAGTCATGTGACCGTACAATTGGTTGACACTAATCAGATGTAAAAAGAACAGTGAAATCAGTGGTGGCTGATTTTTTGTCGGAAATCTGGTTTTCTTGCCGGAATTATGTCGGAGAAGATGACCGAAATATCAAGAATGTCAGTGTAACACTTCTTGAAGATAATATGGTGCCAGAAAAGGGCTCTTGATACCAACTGAAACGTACTTAACCAGAATCTATAACAAGATTGAAGGTTAAACCATGTTATGTGGATTCTGGTACTATGGGAGAGTTTCCTCAATGTGATGGAGAAGGATTGATAGCAGCTAGTCCAATCAAGCTGCTAGATAGGAAGATTGTTAAGCAAAACAATCGAGTGGTGGTGTTTGGCTTAGTCTAGTGGTCTAATGGGACAAAGGACGATGCAGCATGGGAGAGATTGGAAGACATAGTTCAGAGGTTTCCAGAGTTTGTCCCAGATCCTTGAGGATAAGGAAGCTTTGAAGAAGGATGGAATGTTACATGTCAAAACAGAGAGTCACGCGCATTGCACGTGACAAGTCAACTTTAGTCAACAAACCAACATAACCAACTTTCCCGCCCTTTTGTTATCTTTTAAATACTTTCACTTTATCACTTGTAAACTAGTTTTTGATCATTGATTCTCTCTTGCTATCTTGTAACAACCCATTTCCTGAATAACAAATCCTTTAATCATTTCACTTTGAGTTACAGTCTTAGTCAAGTAATTCTAGTGTTTGATTGTGTTAACCTTCAATCTTGTTATAGATTCTGGTTAAGTACGTTTCAAAAACATCATCATCCAAATGCCACGTGTCTTCAAAAAAATACAAATCATCATCAACATCTAACAATAGCATCCTCATCAAAACCGCAAACACGCGACTAACAAACTGCGACGGAAACTCCCATTCCCTCGCCTCCAGCAAACTAATCAAAGACTCAATAACCAAACTCCCCTTCTCTAAACTCTCATTTTCCGCCATCACCAAAATACTCTCAACCACATAATCAAACGGCATCATCTTAATCAAGTCTGATGCTAGGGTTTCCAATTTTAGGTGTGAAAATAGTCGATCCATTTGATGATGACGTCACCCGTGTGTCTGTGTGTGTGTGTTTAGTGTGTGTGTGTGATTGTGATGATTAGGGTTTATTAGTTCTTCCCTGTTTATTGAATCAACAATTTCCAGCTTCAAAAGGGGCGGACTCTTGTTGGCTTTTTTATAACCAAAACACTTTTCTTCTTTATTTCAACTTTAAAAGTGGCGCGCTCAGACGAATGGACAAACTCCTACACGCCTTTTTATTGGCGTGCGTGAATTGTTTTGCAAGCATTTAATTTATCTTTCTACATTTTTTTTTAATTATTTTTATCAAAATATATATTCTTTCTACCAAAATTGAATCTAAATGATGATTTTAATTATTCTGATGTCAATGATAAATGTGACGTTTTCTTTTTGACGAAAGCTTATCAGTGTTACCAACCGTTGCAACAATAACAAGCTCAAAGTGTTCACGTCCGCGTAATCCGATATACCATAAACGTGATATTGCTGAAATCACGTTTGTTAGTCGACTATTTTGGTGATAATCCTAAATATCCTGAGTACTAATAAATAGTAAGGTTAAATACGTATTATTTAATTATTTATGTTGTATTAATAATAAACTAGCTAAGTCAAAATTAGGAAATTCCTAATTATACCCCTAGGGGATCGGCCAAGACTAGAGAAAAAGAGGAGGTAGGATTAAACTTGGTGATCAAATTTAGAAGAATCCAGATACCTTGTGTTTAGAGTATAAATACAAGGCCATAGATCTTAAACCCTCATAAGTTGGCATATAAACTAAACTCTCCTCTCCCTCTCTTCTCTTTGAGCCGATTGATAAAATCGGAATCTTCAGCTGCTGGTGCACCTGGTCTTGTTGACTTGTTGGTCGATAGATGGGCAAACGTAGCATCGGGTATGTTTTCCCAAAGGGCGGAAGCATCAGTTGAGTATTTGAGAATAAAGGAGCGGCAAATGGAACTTGAAGAGCATATGCATCGGGATCAAGTGGAATTAGAGAGACAAAATTCACATGAGAAAGAATTGGAACAACAGTGGCTTGCACAAATGCAAGAAGAACTTGAGCTTCAACTTCAAATGTTTCTATTTAAGAAAAAAAAGAAGGACAAAAACCTCATGCACTACAATGAATCCCATGACTATAACTGGAAAACAACTATAGGTGGTGTTGGCGATTAAGCGGAAAATAGCTCAGAAGTATAGTTTAGACTATTAGTTTAAGGTTTTAATTTTTATTGTACTGTTTTTTTATTTAATTTGGTATATTACCTAATGTTTTTTTTTTTTAATTATTAGTGAAATTTTAATTAGAAAAAAAAAGTGTTGCATCACCTGTAAGGTTACCATTATGAGTGTTTGGTCTTAGACAGAGAAGATGATGTGGCGTTGAAGTTGCAGAATGGATTAGTCAAGTATTGGGTTGCCATAACTGATAGCGTATGACCTTCAGCTCAACTGACTTAAGGTCCATACACTTCACCCAGGCCCAACAACGACTATAACTCATCATAATACACCTGGGTAACAAACTCCCAGGTCAGGCTCGAACGCTTGATGAATACATTCAGGAAACGACAGGACTCAGAGCTTTTCCCAGGACCGTTGGAGCAGGCAGACACGTGCCACTATCTCATTTGCTTAAAGGTATTACTGTAATCGTGCATGGATCATTCGATTCATCTAACGGGACCAAGGGAAACATGTCACGTGTCATTCCTGTCTCCCCCATCAGATGTCCACCACGTGGACCATCCTGAAACCATTAATGGACTCCCAGGGCGACGCAAAACCCTAGGTCCATCCCTATAAATTGTAAGTTCATTCCAACGAATGAACCAACCCTTTACACATAGTGAATTCTCACATTCACATAGTAGCTACACCGTGCGTGTTACCCCAACTCGTGACTCCGATCACATCTTGGAGTCCTTACCGAACGTAAGAAACCAAACCGGTTAGCTACCTCCACCCCTCAATACGTACCTTACGTAAACAATTACTATTACATATTTTAAAATATGATATGTATCATTTAGTTTTGGTGACACGCCACCGATGTGCATATCAGAAAAGTTCTTAAAAGTTTGTAACTAGTTTACGTATTTAGATGAAACATGTAGTTTTCAATTATACAGCTTAAAACTATAAGAATGAGGTCATTAATTTGAACTTAAACAAAAACTTAAGACCTAAAATTTAATGTGATTTAAAGTTCTTACATGGATTCTACCAAACTTTAAAATTCTGGTATCAAGTAAACATACATAATAACTTATGATAATATTCAACGTAAAAGAATTATAATTTGAGATAGAAAAATGGTCTGTAACAATTATCAAACACAGTTATAAAGCGTGTGATGTTGTTTCGTGCACATTTCACATTATATTACACTACCGCTACATTAGTTCTTTTTTCACATTAACGGTCGTTTCTTTTATTTCACTTCTTGGGTGCATATGTGTAGTCTAGAGAACGATAGCTCGGGAATGATCACTCACATGGGGTCGAAGGGGTGGGGAAGGAGTGGTTTGCCGTGGTGTTTCATTCTTCATATCGGTTGAGCTCATGAGATATCTCACCATTCCGGTGCTCTAATTGATGGATACATGCATGTTATAACACTTCAACTACAAATACAATGAATTGTAGTCTATGGTGTCATGAATGAAATCTTTTGTTGAGTTTATTTTCTTAACAAATTACGTACATTAAGTAACTTGCTAGTAAATGTCATCAAATAGAAGTTAACCTATAAAAGAAATCAATAAATTGTTGGCATTGTTGCATCTTGTTTAACAGCTTAAAATGAACCTTTTAGAGTAAACAATAGTCAGGCTTGTTGGACAATACAACGCTTGACTTGATTACTCGACTACTTATAATTGATATAATAAATTACTAATAGAATGACACATCTAGTACCATTTCTACACACGATGCCAATAGTCAAAGAGAATATACACGAGTTGAGATGAAAATTATGAGTAACGGGAACAAAAGTAAAGATTAATGAAAAACATGGTTAAATAGTTTTCATCATATCATTTGCCTTGTTATTGTCATGGCCGGACATAAACAACACACACGTACATAGCCATAGATTATAACATATGTTCTATATTTAATTGATCTTATAGATGCTTGTTCTTTATCCATGTATATCTTATTTCACAATACCCGATTATGCAATCAGGATTTGTTTGACGGGAAGAAACAACACAAAAGTGAATTACTCTTGACCATCGAAGATTGTTCGTGGCAGTTGTGATGATGGTCTCTTCTCTTGTGTGTAGTGTTTAATGAGACGCTTTCGTCGTCCTTATAATGTGCATTCCCGTCTCGATGATCATACCTTGCCTTTCTCGCTTGGCGAGCCTTGTCAAAAATGATTGAGAATTCAGTAGCGGATGACGGGTTCTTGAGATCCCAGTCTCCGAATTTGGGCAATGTTTCGCTTTCTTTCATTTCATGAATATTTAAAAAAAATAAAATAAAATATATGTGTATGTTGATTAATATTTTGGTTTATTTGGTCTCTTCTTGTTATGGTATAAGAAGAGCAATTTGCATAATAGAATAGAGGAGCAAGAAAGGGCTAGTGGGAGGTTGTAGATCTAACATGTTTTACGCGAGTTGTTTCCATAGATTAGTTGACCAAGTAATTATGTGAAAGTATATAATTAACGTCTAATAGTTGATGTTTATGAGATGAGTTCATACAAAAAAATAGAAAAATATAAAATTTCATATCCATATTTAAGTAAGAAGAATAAAAGATAATATCCGTTCATCTTTAATTTGTATAGCTAATGACCTAATATTACTGCTGGGATAAACTATCACTAGTATAAAAAGTATCGTAGCCAGCAAATGAAAATACCCTGATAAATATTGGGCACCATAATTTATTTCTTGTGGCCTAACAAAAGTGAAATTTCATGTACCTAAATGCTAATCTATTGCCTTCTACACATGGAGAGGGAAACTGCGAAAGACCTAAAGCTTGCGAAAGAGTTGACAAAGCTTTTTGAAGACGTAAATGATAGTGTGAAGGTGAGGCAGGAGCTTATAATTGAAATGCGAATGTTGCATGGGTTTGTGGTTGTTGTTGAGGGTGTGGCGTTACTTAGTTCGATTTTGGATCGTGAAATGGAGGTCATAGCTATCATGAGGTGATTTGGTGTGGTGCCTTCAGACATGTCGTTATTGTCTTTTTACTAGAATGCATATAACATTTTTAAGTTAGCCTTACATTGAAACATTTCGTACAAATATGCATACTGATTCACAAGTATTAGTTGGGTACGCGCTTCAACAGTCTAAATTTAATTACATCATCATAGTCTCATTGCGTATCTTTTATTAAGAATTAACTTTTAGATTTACATAGAGGTGGAAGGTAAATGCGCAACAAGCTGCTCCACTAGCCCTTTTTGGATTGCAAAACTTATTCTTTTGAAAACTACATCTGCGGATCTAGGTTTCATAACATTACTATGCATAACATGTTGGACTCTGTTGAGGAACTCCATTGCCTCAGGTGCAAGGAAACCAAAAGTACGAAACGTGAAAGGAATAAAAACATGTTGATTTTCAATGCACGCTTTCTCGTGTTTTGCCACTTTATACGAGGCGGCTTTCAAAGCAGTCTGTCCTACTGTAAAACTCCGGCTACTAAAACCCACGAGAGGAGAAACCCCGGTTAGATCCACACACGCATGTTTCCCTCCAACCCATCCAAACACCAAAACGTCTGCCGGTCTGAGTGTGGATCTTCCATCCAACGGGTCAGTCAAAAAGTTCACAGGTACTTCTTTCTTGGTGGAGATCCCAGCACGCTTACAAACGTCAAAAAGGACATCCCTAACCAAATCGTGTCTGTACTTGAAGCCCGGGAGCTCTTTGCAGTGAACCGCATGTTCCCCAAAGGAATCCAAACATGCCTTCCGACAAACTGGACATATCTCATCAACCGGAAATAAAAGAATCATAAGGCGATACTTAATGATAGTACGATATTCCACCGGTGACATATGTTGACCTAGCCCATCTATGGGGATAGCTAGTAGAAAATCCTGGGCATGTGGAGCCCGTAGACACTCAAAAACTACTTTCTGTCTCACATTCATGTCAAAGTGAACTTCCATATCCTTGACCAATTCACTAAAAAGTGCACTCGCCAATGTTTGTTGGGGTTTTGAGGGGGCGGTGTCCTTATTAGTAAAACCACTAAAATCAAAGTTTGGAATCGTATCACAAAGACAAGTCAAAGCACAAACATAGTCAGCATCCATACCACATATGCCACTGTCCTGTAAGATGTGGTCTTGTAGCACCTAGGATTGAGCCCGCGAGGCCACAAAAGCATAAGAGGAAACCACTTTTGCCGAGTACAAACCCAAACCACCAAATCGAATGGGTAAAGAAGCGAGTCGCCACTGTAAGTCTCCAAAAAAGGCCCTCCACAAACCACTATGTTCTCAATCGACCCACGCAACCCTTCATCAAAGAACAAGGCCGCTTCCTCCATGTGTACAGGTTGACTAGTCCTTAAACCAAAAAAAAGTTTCGCAATACCCATACATGATCGAAGCAAAAGGAGCTCACTCTGCGGGTCACGTAACTGTGGAAGAAGACTCATCAAATCAACAGCATTCGCAGCTCGTCTCATAGCCAACCTACTAATAAAATCCGCGTCTCTACTAACAGCTCCCCCAAGAAGCTTTGTTGATCCCAGTTGAGCACTTGATCGATTTCCCTTAGCTTGTAAAGGTTAAGCTAATATTGAATAAATTCAATATAACTTATGTAGAAACTGTCTTTGATTTGTATTAAAGTTTATGCGGAATCTAAACTTTAATCTTAAAAAGAATTAAACAAAATAATCTCAAACAAATCACTTCAATATTATTAATAATAATACGTATACTCTTGAGTATTAGGGTTTACAACCTTGAAGTTTTCTAATGAATCGTACGTACTAACTCTATGTCCTAGGTCCTCCTTTTATAGACTAAGGAGTCCTAGTCGGCTTACAATATCTTGCTATACAAGATAAACCTTAAAAGAATCTTTTCTATAATTATCTAACTGACTATACATGTTTATCTCATAAGTAGTACTAACTATACACTCTAGCAGTCTTAACTCTAATTCTAGCAGTTGTAAATTAATACTAGCAATATTAACTTTTCCTCTAGCAGCACTAAACACTTCGAGTGTTTTTCTTCAAGTTCTTCACTAGTAAAAGCAGTTGTAATGTTTGTAAAACCTTAAATTTTGGTTTCACATTTTTACGTCTAATTTGAATTTTTAACCTAAGTTGATATTATGTTGATTTCATTTAAAACTATATGTTATGAATTAACTACACATTACATATCCTAAACAATAAATTGTGAAAATAAAATACAAAATACAAGTTTCCCAATCCTTATCCTAAGCTACTAAACCAAACGACCCATAAAAGCCCATGGCCCATAATCACATGACATTCCACAATACACATACACAGTTTTACTAAACTTAACACACGCTTACCCTAAAACTTATAACATTCAGTATCCCTTTTCTTCAATCTTCATTATACCGGTTCTAAATCACACAAGTTCTCAAATTCGTTCCTCTCTATTCGAAGCCAAAGAAGTCGAAGAATAGCAACCCCTTTTGGTGATCGTTGAGGTGGTATTCCAGCTTGCAAACGTTGTGTCTTTGTCCTTGCCTTGGTTTCTTGTTGCTTCGTTGTTCAGCCCTCAAGAGGTACCCATGAATCCATCTTATGTCGTTAATATTAATCACCATGAAACGTTGTGTATATAGGAATCCTAAAACATGCTAAACCTAATTGTTGTGATTTCATGTGATGGATTTGTGTCGCGTTTGTGGACTGATTTGTGTGTCCTAGTTTCCAGCCCTAAACAAGCCCTAATGTTGTCATTAAAAACCAGTAATAAGAACATTAGTTAGACATTAATTACATGCTAATAAAACCTGGAAAACCCTAGGAATTAATGATGGGTCGAATGGGATAAAAATGGTTTAGGTTAGGGTTGTTTCTGTCTCACTGCATGCTGTCCAGGTTTTTGGGTTAGATTGGACGGGGTCTAATTTAATGATGCCAACGTGTTTTTGTATGATTCTTGATTCTAAAATAAAGTTTAAGTTGCCTACTTTCTGAATATATAAATTTTGTGGTTATTGGAGGTCGGGGAAGCAGTTTCTTGAATTTTAGAAGATTAAGTGTCAAAACTGAATTTCGGGTCTGGAAATTCAGTCAGTTTTTATGATTTTTCATTTACAAACTATAAGGTCTAGGAAGCCCCAATTTTTTCATGGGAATAATTAGTATGTCTATTAGTGTCTGGGATTTTTTTATATTTTTCTGAAGGGTCTTGATATGTTTTTAAAATACAAACTTTTCGGGTATACCATCAGGTCACATTCTGGAACAGGTTTGAAAAACGATTTTTGTTTGGATACTTGCACTAGGAGATAAAATCTATGAAAATTAGGGGAAGTATTAAACATATATAGGTGTCTCTGGTAAAAATTATAGAACCACAGGAGCTTGTTTGGGGTGTTTTAAAAATCATAAGAATATGAACTAGAATCACATACGAAACCCTAAACATGTTATTAAATGACAATAAGTACTAAGATCCGTTATGACATTAAATGAACACATAAATATTAAATGATCCTTAATCCATGTAGATTCGTTGAAGGAGGCGTGACGTTGTTTCCTAGTGACCACTTTCCTCGTTGCTTTCATTCCATTTGCTAAGGTACATATATTCCACCCTTTTTCAGTAAGGGTATCCCATGATTTTGATTCCTTGATATTTTCTATTCTGAGTTGTGATTCATTTGAGATTCGTTGGTTATTCTGTCTGATATGGTTTGATTCATTCGTTCTCTCTTATGACTTCAATATTCGTATTAGAATCCTTTGAGACTTTGTAACCCATCTAATATTATGACTTCGTGTGAAAACCTTTCTTAAATATATATCTTGATGATGTTTTGAGAAAAACTATTTTAAAATGATTTCTATGAACACGATGCGATACCACTTTTATATGACGGTTTATTGACTTTTATGAAAACTACTTTTAAAATATTACTTTTATGAAAACGATGTTTAATAGATTTCTCTCGGTCACATAAATTATTTGTCAAGATAATTGTTTTGCTATCCCGTTTTGATATGATATTCAGTTTAGTTAGACATATATTTGTTTGGACATATTATAATTGTTTCATTATGTTTGTGTTGTTTCCTGAGCTAACTAGTCATGGAGGTACCATGACCATGTCATTGAGGCACCAATGGCATGACACTATCTGTGGCGGTGTGATTGGCCCACGGCATTCCCTTGTGATGTGTATATTATTATTGAGCTCGTTCACTTAATTACCATTTTGGTACGCCAATATATTTGTCTGAGTACAGGTGTATGGTGGTGTACATAACTTTGTTTTGCAGGGATCGTATGGATGCATCCTAGGTATGTTTTGTGATATGATTATGATATGGCTTAGTAGTGAATGGTTTGTGTGTGCCATACACCCCATGTCACTTTTGGGAGCTAGCTACTCCATTTTTTATGATATGATTATGTAGTTAAGCAGGTAGCTTGCTTTGTGAGCTCGTGGATATTTTTTTATGATTTGTTGACTTCCTTATTCTTTCACTTGATTTATTATTCATTTGATTCTCATGGTCTGTGACATCTTGTTCGGCAGATTCTTTTTTTGATTTCATTTCATATATTTATTTATATTCAGTTCATTATTCGTTTATATCTGTTCACTGGGCTTTTTAAGCTCAGCCGCATTTTCTTTTCCCTGCGGCAGGTATTCAAGCGGGATGCTGGGATTTGAGTGATAAGAGTAGGAGCTTTTAGTGGACCACCCTGACGATAGTTACCTTTGCATTTGGATTAGATTTTGGAGTTATCTTCCATTTAGATTTGTATTCTAGTTTGATAGTCATTATTATTTAGACTTATTATGTCCTTAGTTTCATTTTGAATTTATGTAACCTTATTATTAATAAAAGTCTTCCGCTTGCGTATATTATGTTCTGATTGACACCATGATGTGACATTTCTACCCTTGTCGGGTTTGAGGTGTTACAATGTTATTGAGCAAATTCCATCAGCAATCTTAACTAAACATACAACAGCAGCTCTAAAACCCAAAAATATTCCCCTAAACTTGATATTTTCTCCCAAAATCATCAAGTTTCTCTTTAAGCATGAACAAACACTGAGAGGAAGATCCCAAACAATTAATCTATGACATGTTCTTGGGTCCTAGATCCTTTTCCATTTTCTTGAGCAATTTATAAGCCATCTCATCATAAGTAAACTGAAGCTGGAGTGTTTTCTTTCCAAACAACATCTGGTGTAGAATGTCTTTGTGAAACTTTAAAGGGTAATCCTTTTCTACAAGCATGTAGATCACCAACTCATGTACAGTTAAAACATGTACTCCACATCCCTGATAAAGCTTCCATTCTATAACAGTGTTGTGCCTTAGCTTTCTCCAACATTCATCCTCATGACTTGGTTCAAACATTACCTTCAAGTACTCCCAGACGACTCTATCATAGATTTGTTATGGTATTTTATAACCAAATCTTTCTTTAAGTAACTTCCATAGAGCCACCATATCTTCTCTATCTAAATGATGAACCAGTTGAAGAAAGCTTACAAACCTTCTAGAAGAACCATCATGCCTCTTAATATCATAATAAACTATTTTCCCATGAAATCTAGACTTGAAAGAAACAATGGGTTGTTTAACACTTAAAGGTTCTGCATCCATGGCTTCTCCTTCAGGTTTTGCTACAGGTACAACTGCAAGTTCAGTGTGAGCTTTCATTTATTCTATATCAGCATCAGCTTGCTCAGTTTGCTCTTGTTCTCTGCTCTGCTCTTTCTCTGCTTTGTGCTCAGTCTTCTTCTTTTTACTGCTTTTTCTTTCCAACTGTTCACCTGCTCTCTTTGAACTTGTTTTTTCTTCTTTTTTTTTCTTCACTGCCCTTCACCACCTCATCATTTAAGAAGCTTTCTGTCTTTCTCTTGGCAATTGCATATAATTCTTCAATTCTTTTATCATTTAACAATTTTAAATCCTTTAGTTTCCAATTGTCCATATTCTTCAAATAGGCACACATGAAAGCTCTTCTTTGTGCTAGAGTGGGTGGCTTGTTCTTCTTAGCTGCATATCTTTGTGCTGCATAGAACTTCTTTCTTGTATCAATGAGTTCTTTCAGCATCCTGGCTCTTTCATCTATTGAGTACTGATCTTGCTCTTCTTGTTGTAGTTTCCTAGCAAGCTCACAATCAACATCAACCTGAGCCCTTTCATCATCCCATGTAGCCATTAACTCTGCATTTTTAGCATCTTTTTCTTCTTGTATTCTCTTTTGTTCCAAAATTCTCTGATTTTCTACTTCAAACTCTTTTGCTAATTTCTCAGCAACTTCAGCATCAAGTTACAATTGCTTCTTTTTGGATAGTGGTTTCTCCACAAGCTCTTCAATAAGAATCCATTTGCCTTGTACCTGTGGAGTTGATTGTTTAGCTTTTGGCTTTGATGATGGCTCGTGTATCACAACACCTTTGGTTACTAGTTTTGATGTCTCCAGCTCAGCAAGTACACTAGCAGCAGTTGTATCCTCTGGTGTAGCAGTACTAGCTTTTGTACTAGCAGCTGTAACTGGCTCACTAGCAGCAATAACTTCTGGACCACTAGCAACACTAACACCCTGATCAGCAGCACTATCCGCAGTTGTAACCTTGGCCACATAGCTATCAATCACCACTTAATTCACGTGGTTATTAGCAACTACCAAATCCATAGGTTCACTCTCTGCACCAACACTTTCACCCTCTTTAACCTCCCCTGAAACTTTGCCTTCATTCCCCCCTGTTTAGGAGCATCCTTTGAAGCTTCAGAAGATTTGACCTTATGTTTGGGAATTCTTGATCCTTTGACTCCTTCCAAATATCTAACTCTTCTTTTCAAAGCCTTTATCTCCCCACCTTGAGCTTTGATTACTCCATCTTGAGAAGCAGTTAGTGTTTGCAGATCAAGAATTTGTGCAGACAGCTTGGTACATGTATCCATCAATTCATTTAAAAGTTGCATACTATCCTCACCACTTCGACTTGTGTTACCTAGCCCGAGAGGTGGATCATTGGAAAAGTTAAGTTCAGTCTCACCCCTAGGATGAACATCTGAACCCCCCATTGTTTTCAGGTGACTGGGTCCTTCACCTGAATCAGTTCCATGTGGACCTGACTCATTAGAAGTTGTCTTGGTTCAGGTCTTAATGATGTTACCACTGTCCTGTGCTGCTTCTAAGCTAGACACAGTAGTGGCAGCCCTTGCCAACATGTCACTCTCCCCACCAGTGACAGCCTCATCTGCAACAGTTGGTATAGAACCACTAGCCTGAGGTAGCTCAGTGTTCTTGGTGTGAGTCCTACGTTTATAGGTCTTTTGTTGTTGTTGAGATGATGTAGCCAAAAGTGTGGGTGTGTGATGGGTACCAGCTGGGATTGCTGAACCTTCACCCATTTGGGTTTGGGCTAGTGCCACCATTGTTGGAAACAAAGGTGTCACTTTCCTTGAAAAATCTTTTTCATCCCTCCTCATATTAGTAAAAACCTTTTTGGTAATGCAGGGAGCAGAATAAACTCTTTTGTAACTTTTCTTATATTCAAATTGGTTGTCCAAAAAGAGTAGCAAAAACCATACTATCAAAAATTAATTTTAAAAAATTAAATCTTTGAGTATTTTCAGCCAAACAAATTATAGCAGAAGCTAAATTACTGCTAAATTCATTCCACGCAGTGGTCTTTGGACTTAGACACACTAAGACAGTATGGATTAAGAATTTCCACTGATGAGAAAAATTACCTTTATAAAACTTTAAAGCATTTGATTTTCTCTCATAGCCCATCAGTGAAAGTGATGTGTGCTTAAACACACATCATTTTTATACCGAAAAACACGCTAAAACGGACTAATAACAATAAAACATGTGAAATTATATTGCAAATATTTTTGGTTTTTGTTATTATGTCTTGAAGGTACAAGGGTTTGAAAACAAAGCAAAAACGGATATTACCCGAGCACTCCATTGGAAAGAACACGAAGTTACGAGCCCAACGGTAATTTTATTTGGAGCATCGAGGCAATAGACGAAAAAAATGAAAGATAGCCCTCCAAGCCCAATTGAAAGAACTAAAGAAGAGCAAGCCCACTTGATGAGCCATGAGCTTACTATGGAAAAACTTCAATATTGAATGATACTATCAAGTAAAGCCCACTTGAGAAGAGAAACTAAGCCCATGTGAAGCTGCTGATGATCTGCTCTCTTATCCTTTGCATGCGACAAATGAACAAAAAAATATTAAAACTATGCAAATGACGTGAAGAGAAAAACAAGAAAAGAATCAAGTGGACACCAGCACAAAAGACAAGAAAAAAAAAGAAATAATTGATACATTGCAAAATAGAGGCGCGTGTCTTCAACTGCCCGAAATTAAATCACCGAGGGTGCGTGAGTTTTGCTGCATCTCCACTCTCAGCGCACTATCCCTTCTTTCAGCAATCAACTTCCGCCACGTGGTCTTTTGATTAAAATGGGAGACGGATCCAATGAATATGATAAGTGATGAAGCGAAAAGTGTACCGCTTTTAGGGGGTCATTTAAGCCCTAAATCGTATTTATTTGATCAAATATTGCCCTAAATCGTTCCTTTTGTCATTTTAGGTACTTTGGAGAAGAAATCTGGAAAAGGAAGCATTTTGGACGTTTTTGGAGCATAAAAGTGAAGAAAACGACAAAGTCTCAAAATTGGCTGGAAAAGTACCTTTGATGGCGTCAAGTATTGCTCTTGACGGCGTCATGGCTTGGCAAAAAAGGTGGATATGAAAAATACACATGATAAGCCAGAGAATTTTACAAAGGAATTCTGACGGCGTCGCCCTTTGAAGTGATCAAGGCCATCACGGTTTAAGTTAAAGCGAGACGGCGTCAAGCTTATTTCTGACGGCGTCAAGCCTTGATAAGCCAGAGCGGATTTTGGAGCACTAAAGAGGGACGGCGTCAGGAAGGCCATCCGGGAACCCTAGACACGGCGAGGTGACGGCGTCAGGATCTACAACGTGACGCCGTCAGCCCTTAAACTCTATATATAGTTTTGCAATTTTTTGTCATTAGTGTGCAACTTTGTGAGGAGAAACCCTAAGACGAATTTCTGCCATTTTTAAGGGTTTTCAAACCCTTGGATCTCCCATGTTTAATTGAAGATAAGTAATTGTTTAATCAATCAATATGTCTATGTGTTGTTTGATTACATCTTGTTCTTGTCTTTTAATTAACATGCTAGGCTAGATTTATCTTGTGTTTGCTCAGATCTAATGAAACCTAACTATTGATTATTAGTTATTAGTGTGTTATTAATTGTATTGGATGATTGTTTATCGATGTTAGGCTTAAGAAAACTGGCTAACTTCCTATTCGGTAACTTGCTTGAACGTCTTAAGAAACATGAACCAATGCGTACTAGGTTTTTATGGTTGTATTTAATGCATGAGTGAATTCTAGTGATCCCATGTTAGGAGCTTCCTAGCCGGCTCGACATAGGAGTGAAGTAGGAGCTTGTAGAGTTGGGGAAGTACGTACGCCACCCCACGATTGGTATTAAGGAATACACCCGTCATCCACGCAATTAATACACACTAATCAACCGGTAAAAGATAGTTAGGGAGTAAGGAAATCTAAGTAAACACATTTCTCTCCACATAAGTTTCACAACCTTTTCATTTTCAGTTATTTATTTTATTTGCATTTGTAGTAATTTGGGTTAGTTGACTAGCAACTAATTCCGCCCACTCCTTCAAACCCGAGATTTTACTTGCTTTCATAAAAATATAAAAATACAAAAAAGAATCTTCCCTCACCCTTAGACCTATTAGAATAGTTTTTTCAATCCTAACGACACTATTCCCTGTGGAGAACGATCAATCCCCCGTACTTACCACTACACTATACTACATCAGTCAGGTACACTGCCTGGTGGGGTTGTAAGCCTCTTGAGATCCCTCGAGAGGTAAAACCTGTTGTAAGGTCGCAAAACCACACATCAATAAGAATTGTTTTATTTAAGGTGCCACTCTCACACGCATTATAATTGTTTCAGCCATTCACGATACGCCACGTGCCCTCTTTATTATTGATCCAGCTATTTCACACATACTTGTAATTTTCTTTTCTTGTAGTAGTAGCAGTTTTTTAGTGCTTATTTATGTCTCTATTTTTTTTTTATTATTTTTTTTGCAGCTTTTTAAAGTTTAATCTCTTATAGCTTATTCTCAAGTGCTTATTTGTAAAACTTTTCTAGCTTATTAATGAAAAAGATGTTTATTACTTAGTGCTTATTTCTCTTCTACTCATCTCTTTCTTTATTTTTCTTTTTCTTTCCTTATCTATTAAGTTATATTAGCTTATTAGCTTATTGTAGCTTATTAGATTAGCTTAGTTGTGATAAGCTCTCTCATAGCTTATTCACTTTAAGCTTTATTCTTCTTCTTCTCTTCACCATCTAGCTCAATTCAAACACCAAAAGAGATGCATGAGTTTGTTAAGCTAGGCTTATTTTCCAAATAAGCCTTGAAAACTCTTAGTTTGAGAGCTTTTTAGCCTTTTAGATAGCTTATTACTTAGATCTAGTTAGTTTTATCAAGTATTTCATATAAAGTTTGCAACTTTTTGAGTTTTTCTTGAACAATAAGCTATTTAATAGCTTGTTCATTTAGATCTAGTCCTTAAACATACCAAATTCGCGTCTATTCTTCGTAGTGCGCAACTTAGCTTCGGGTGGACTTAGATCTAATAGTTTTTAGTTATAAAGTTTTAATCTTTTTACTTTTTAGATTACTTTTAGCTTATGTCATATAGTAGTAGTGCTTATTATTGCTTATTATTCACTAAACCTTGATAAAGTTTTAATCTTTCTTTGTTTCTCATCATCCTACATCTAAGGCGTGGAGCTTACGGGTCTTATAAGCTTAAAAATCATTAAAGTTTACAACTTTAATAACTTTTATTAAGTTATTTAGTTAATAAAGCTTTAAACATTATTAACTATTAAGCAAAATTAAAGTTAACAAAGAAATAAACTTTAATCATTTATTTATTTTATAAGATCGGGTGGTTATTCTCTCGTATAAATCACCGGGTCTTAATCTCTTACATTTTTATCATTTTTTGTTTAAATACCTAGTTTAAGATCATGTTTACTATTGTGGAATTATTTGTTTTTATTAGTTTAATTAATATGTGTAGTGAGTAAATCTTGTTATATGCTTGTTAAGTGTTGGTGAATTGTGTAATTAAGTGTGAAACCTTAGAAATTATTAGTTGATAACCTTTGATTTACTTGGTTTGATTTTTAGTAACTTTAACGGGTAAAAGTCGTTAAGGTAACTAATTGTCTAAACCAAGTAGATTTTACCTAGGTAAAAAGAAGTGTTTTCAATATAAACCAACGTTGTGAGAAAACATTCCTTTTTAAATGGGTATTCAAAGGTTGTTGATTAATAATTTCCGGATTATTTGTAGATCTTTTTAGTTGGTTGTTTTAACGAGAAAAAGCCGTTAGGATAATTGATTATTTAGATCTAATAATTTTTACCAAGAAAAATTAATTGTTTTCGATATAAGCCAACGTTCTGAGAAAATGATTTATTTTGACGGGTATTAATTAAAAAATGGCTTAAAACGAGAATTCGCTCTTTATGATCTTTTCACCACTCTTGGCAAGTATATCTTTTAATATCATATTCTTAGCTAAATTTTATTGTCATTTAGTTGCCATTTAATTAGTTTAAATAGTTTTTAAATCTCTAAAAACCAAACCAAAAACATTCGACAATCAAGCATTAAAACTAAAAATACAAACGTAAATCATAATTCAAATCTCGTCGGGAAAACGACCTCGGAAGATCAATTTATCACTTGTCCTTAAGTGAATCTTGGTTCTAACGGGAAAACTTACAAATATTAAAACTGTCGTATACTTACAACAATTCAGTTTTTGGTGCCGCTGCCGGGGAGATTTTGTTAAGATTTTTACATTGTGTTAGGCGTTGGTGCCTTGAAAACCCTTTCTCTTGAAAGTTTATTTTGTTAAAAATTTGAAAAAACCAAAAAAATTAAAAAAAAAAAAAAAAACAAAAATCCAAAAATGTTTTCCTTTTTCTAAAACAAAAAAAACACAAAAATCCAAAAATATTTTTTTCTTTTTCAAAAAATCGAAAAATATTTTTCTTCTTATTTCTTTTTAGTGCATGAGCACACGATCTTCTTCCAACGAACTAAATTATCCTCTTTCAAATCCCGAAAGATTAATTCGACAAAGAAATCGTTGTAATTCATCATTTTTTATTATGGATAATCAAAACGTTAATAAGGGACCCGCTCTTGCGGGACCCATTCATCAAAATCAGGTTTCCGATCTCCGACCGATGGAGGAGTTACTCCAAGCACCGATCGATCGTGATGGAGATGCTATCGTGGTACCCGCTGTTCTAGCAAATCAATTTGAACTAAAGATCGGGTTACTTAATCTTATCACGAGCATTGCCTTTCACGGTTTTGAGAATGATGATCCTCATTCCCATATCTGGAGATTCACAAAAATCACTCAAACTCTTAAAATTAACCAAGTTCCTCATAATGTGATTAAAATGATTTTGTTCCCTTTTTCTCTCGAAGGAGCAGCCCGGACTTGGCTTGAAAAGGAACCTCTAAATTCCGTCACAACTTGGGAAGACTTAGTCTCCAAGTTTGTGAATCAATTCCAAGTTCGTGAATCAATTCTACCCTCCTTCTAAAACAACGAATCTCAGAAATCAAATCACTCAATTTCAGCAAGCTTTCGATGAATCGTTCAACGAAGCTTGGGACAGATTCAAAGAATTGTTAAAAAAGTGTCCTCATCACAGAATTTCACCCCTCCACCAAATTGACACTTTCTATAATGGGTTGAATCAATCTGATCAAGATTCATTCAATTCTGCGGCGGGTAGAAATCTGTTGACTAGAAATACTCAAGAAGCTTTAACCATCATTGAAAATAAAGCTAAAGTGAGAAATTCTAGAAACAAAGCTCAAGTTTCGAGTACTAGTGGTAGTTCAGACCAAAATGACGCCATTTCCGCTCTTACTAAACTAATTGAAAATATGGGCAAGCAAATTGCTAATATGCAAAAATCTTCTCAACCCGTTCATGCAATTAATCAAAGTTGCGAGACTTGTGGTGGTCCACATCAATATTATGAGTGTCAAGCGGCCGGTGGCTACACTCAAGAGGACGTATATGCTACTACGGGATCCTACAATACGGGAGGTAACTCTTACCAACTACAAGGAAACCAAAATCTCTTAAGCTATCGTTCCAACAATTATCTTGGACCACCGGTTTCAATCAAGCAAATAACCCTAATCTGAACAATCAAAATTTTCAAAACAGAAATAATCAAAATCAGTTTCAAAATCGTTCTAACCAAGGGTATAATCAAAACAACCGAGGCCAAAACTTTAACCAAGGGAATAATTTCAATCAAAATCAAGGCTATAATCAAAACCAAGGGTTTAATCAAAATCAATTTCAGCCTCAACACTCGAATCAAGCTCCAATTCAATCTTTCACAGATGAATTGTTGAGACAATACATCATTAGGCAAGAGACCCAAAACCGTCAACACGAAACAACAATGAAATTAATGCAAGAACAAATAGGTCAAATGGCTAAAATTCTAAACGAAAGACCTCAAGGTGGGCTTCCTAGCAACACCAAAACAAATCCAAGAGCAGAGCTTAAAGCGATTACCACACGGAGTGGTATTACTTTAGCTGGACCCTTAGTTCCACCACCTACTCCTTCTTCTTCTTCTAAGGAGGTGGAACAAGACCCGGAGACGACCACAGACCAGGTGCACATCTCAAGCTCAGGAAGTACCGCACGAGTCCTATCTTCGGTAATCCAGCCAGATCCTACACCTAAACCTAAGGAAGGACCGAAGCCTAACCCTCATCAACCTCCGATTCCATACCCTTCAAGACTTAACAAGACAAAACTTCTTGATAAAACAGATGTTCAAGTTTCAAAGTTTCTCAAAATATTTAACCAGCTTCACTTCAATATAAATCTTGTTGATGCTCTTACTCTAATGCCAAAATTGGCTAAGATGTTAAAAGATTTATTAAAGGACAAGGAGAAATTAGAGGAGCTTGCTAATACTCCGATAAATGCTCAATGCTCAGCCGTCCTTCTCAGTAAGCTGCCCGAAAAGCTTGGAGATTCTGGCAAGTTTCTCATTCCTTGCTCCCTAAAAGAAATGGAGGTTTGCAATGCCCTGGCCGATTTAGGAGCAAGCATAAACCTTATGCCTCTTTCGATTTACCAACAACTTGGAATGGGAGAACTCAAGCCTACTCGTATGACCTTGGAGTTAGCTAACCAATCGGTTGCTTACCCGGTCGGTATAGCCGAAGATGTATTTGTGCGAGTGGATAAGTTTATTTTCCTAGCTGACTTCGTTGTTTTTGACTATGAGGTTGACCCGCGAGTCCCTCTTATTCTAGGGAGACCATTTTTGCGCACTACAAAAGCCCTAGTTGACCATTACGAGGAGACTTTGACCTTGAGGACTGAGGATGAAAAATTAGTCTTTCTTGCCGATGCATCTAGGAGTAATAAAGATTCCGTTCATAGCATTGATGTTATCGATTTCTCTTCTGACGATCATTCTCCTAAAGATCCTAATTTTCCTAAGTCTATTCATCATTCTAAATCAAAAGAGCAAAGTAGTGGCAGTACCACTTCTAACGCTCATTCTCTTCTCGAGGAGTTCGCCGATGAACTCGCTCACATCGATCCATTTCCACCGGGAAATGATGATGATCTCTTTGATTTTGAAACCGATCTGAAAGAATTAGAATATCTTTTACATCGTGATCCATCACTTGATTCTTATCCTAATACCAAAATTTGTGATTCACAAAGTGATGATGATCTATTTGATTTTGGAGCTGATCGAAAAGTATGGGAATTTCTCTTATGTCATAATCCATTAGATGATACGTCATCAGAAAAATCCAAGGATAAGGACTTAAAGATGAAAACCGTAACTAAGGAACCTTCAATTGATCCAAATGATTTATTTCCTCTGTCACCCGAAGGTGATTTCCTTTTCTCTGTCGAGTCTTCCATCGAGTATCCTGTTGAGTGTTCTTGTGAAGACAAAGTTTTCAATCCAGGCATACTCGATGGTAGTGAAATTCATTCTTTGATGAAACCAACACCTGAAAAGAAATTAAAGATTCAAACCTCATCTGAGGGACTTTCAATTCTTGAGAAAAGTAATTCCATTCCTTTATGTTCTGACCATGAAATCCTCTTCTACATGGAGTTACTTGTGATAGAAACTTTGCTGCCATTTTCTTCTGAAAATGAAGACAAAGTTTTCAATCCCGGGATACTCCTTATTAATGGAGATCACTCTAAGAGATCTAAAAAATCTTCTGTTTTGCCCCATAATGATTTCCTAATCCGTGAGGATTCTACTGAGATCAAAACTTTACTATCATTTCCTTCCGGAGATGAAGACAAAGTTTTCGATCCCGGAATCCTCATGGATGATTAAGTTCTCTCTAATGAATTCAGGCGCGAGTCAAGCTAGTGACTCATTAATAAACAAGCGCTTCTCGGGAGGCAACCCGTGTTATCTATCTATCTTTTATTTTTATTTTCTAATAAGTGTGTTGTGTAGAATAGTGTGGGGGTGTGCTTCTTTCCATGTGGTTTTGCAGGTTACTGATTTGCTTTTAGGATCCCCTATGATCGAGAAGACCTCCGTGCTTGTTTTCAAACCCTCCAATCACTCGGTCTCCGATCATTTACTTGTTTATATCTTGGGATATCCTTGAGTCATATATAAAAAAAATGTTTTTCCCCTTTCACACTTGGAATTTTTAAAACATAAGCCATTTTCGATCCTAAGTGTGGGGGTAACACCTGTCATTTTTAAACATTGAGGCTAATGTTCAGTTTTAAGTGTGAGGGGGATTTCCATCGAAAATGACTATACCTTGTACTTGCTTATACCTCACGCAACCCCTTTTTCACCTATTTTTGTTTGAATTTATATGAAAAAAAAATGAAAAAATTATTATATGTATGAATAAGTAGGCCCATAGGCTAGAACAAGGGAGATTCTAACTTGACAGAGTATTGCACTCTAGCTTTCCCCTTAGCTTTCGAGACTGAGCGTTCGCTTAACGTAAAAATTTTGTGAAGAACGAAAAATGATAGAGTTGAATATAAGTTAGATGCTAAGCGTGGAGTAGTTGGATCTCTTTAGAGCTCATAGAGGTTATTTGTGGCTTTTTTGCCCCCACCAGCTTGAAATATATAAAAAATAATGCTTTGAATAATTAAAGGTGCACGGTTTTGGCGATAGTTAGTTTTTACTCCTTCTTTAGAGAATTCTTGCTTATGGAAGTTGGGTACACATCAAGGTACTATCAGTGTTGCGGGGAAATAATACAACTGATTCCTGATAGTTAGCTGCTATTGTTTCGGATGTTGAAAGACCGCATGACTCGAGATTTGGCCCCTAATTAATGTGTAATAAACTGAAGCCGAAATAAGACTACTGTTTCATGACGGTTCGCTCCCGTTGACTCAGTTGTTTAAAGGGTGGAGGTAATAATAATAATAATAATCCAAAGACGATAAAAGTTTTCTGTTTCCTGACGGTTCGCTCCCGTTGACCCAGACTTCAAAAAGGTGGAGGAAAATTCCCAAGGTCATAATAGGCTACTCTTTCTTGACGGTTCGCTCCCGTTGTTGCAGTTGTTATAAAGGGCAGAGGGCTAATATGCTTAATAATAATGATAATAAAACCAAATTTCGACTCCGGAGATATCCTAATAAAGCTTCTGTCTCTGGACTCGTAGATGAGTTGTTTTGGTCGAAATAAAAAGGATATCCCCTAAATCGTGTTAAATTAGGACTTTGATGTGGACCTCATTTTTATGGGCATCGGTTCTCGAGGGAAGAATTTTAAACTAGTTAGCATCTAAATTGGGTGCTTTTATCAGACTAAAAACTTATCGAAATAATAAAAACTCATTTTTAAGAATAAAATCCTTAGAGGAATTAGGAATAAGGGAGCAAGAAGTAGCTGTGCATACACAAGTAGCATCTATGGGTAGTGTTAGCATCTAAGTTATATTCAGCTGTGATTTCGTTTTAAGCTCGGTTTGGGGGTTGCAAAAATCGAGGATGATGATCTTTATCTCATGGAAACTCCCAGTTTGCGAGTTTCCCGTTCTTAAAGCCTTTTATATATTTTGCATTAAACTCTTATTATATTTAATTTATTATTTCACGAAAAAAAAAAAACGGGGCGTTTTCGAAACAAAACATTTTTATACCCCTTAATGAACATCTTTCTGTTCTTGTTTGATGTGAGGGACTTTTAGTTAAGGGGGTTTAAATATTTTCTTTCTCTACGTGTATAATAAACATTGCATGAGGGGCCAGCAATGGATTAGTGTGGGGGAATTCTGATGTGTGCTTAAACACACATCATTTTTATACCCAAAAAACATGCTAAAATGGACTAATACCAATAAAACATGTGAAATTATATTGCAAATATGTTTGGTTTTTGTTATTATGTCTTGAAGGTACAAGGGTTTGAAAACAAAGCAAAAACGGATATTACCCGAGCACTCCATTTGAAAGAACACGAAGTTACAAGCCCAACGGTAATTTTATTGGAGCATCGAGGCAATAAACGAAAAAAATGAAAGATAATGAAAGATAGCCCTCCAAGCCCAATATAAGGAACTAAAGAAGAGCAAGCCCACTTGATGAGCCATGAGCTTACTATGGAAAAACTTCAATATTGAATAATACTATCAAGTAAAGCCCACTTGAGAATAGAAACTAAGCCCACGTATTTTAATATACTAACTTACCAAGTATCAATTTTGAATTGATTTTACTGTTTCAAGTTTAATCCTATGAGTTTCACGGGTCATCTAAAAGATTCCTTTACATACATATTATTCCTAATCAATGATTGCTATGTTAAATGTCCATTGATAATGGGTGTGTTTAGTAAAAGTAGCAGTGAGCTATAAGCAGTGAGCGGTGAGCAGTAGCCACAGCTCACAGCCCACCGCTCACAGCTTTTTAAAGAAGCGTTGGAAAAATGAGCATTCCTAAAAAATCGCAAAGCTCACCGCTCCTTTGCCAAACGAACAATAAAAATCAAAAAGCTCATAGCTCACCGCTCATCGCCCCAAAAAGCTTCAAAAAGCTCCGCGCCAAACATAGCCAATATATTGTCGATCGATTTCATAGTTTTTCATTTAACCCCGTAAGTTTCATGGGTCATAGACCTAGTTTAAGAATGTATGACCCAATTAGATCTTTAGGCCCAAATAAGATCTTAATTAAAAAAAAAAAAAAAAAAAAAAAAAAAAAAAAAAAAGCGGCCTATGTTTCCGTATCTTAGGGTTTCTTTATAAATACATGAGTAAATTGCAAAAATCGTCCCTAAAGTTTGGCCAAATTGCAAGTTTCGTCCCTGAACTTTGAAAAGTGCAAGAATCGTCCCTGTGTGAAAGTTTTGGGGCAAATATGGTCCCTGGCCTCTGTCAAATGACACAAATACCCCTGCCTCTTTCTTTTTTAATATTCCTTTTTAGTTTCTTCCACCAATGGTCCTTGTGTTGCGCAAGGCTTTACAAATTTAGTCCTTTTGTTAGACAAATAGTTATCCTTACACAAAATCGTCCTTGTGTTGCGCAAAGCTTTACAAATTTAGTCCTTTTATTAGACAAATAGTTATTCTTACACAAAATCGTCCTTGTGTTGCGCAAGGCTTTACAAATTTAGTCCTTTTGTTTTCACAAATGGTCCTTGAGTCCGTTTTTTCTTCGTTTTCATACGTTTTCGTCCGTTTTTTTTCTTACGTTTTTCCCCCCTTTTTATCGCTTTTATCCGTTTTTCTTACGTTTTTGTCCCTTTTTCTTACGTTTTTTACGTTTTCGTCTATTTTTCATCCGTTTTTTTACGTTTTCGTCCGTTTTTCTTACGTTTTTTCTGTTTTTGTCCATTTTTATCCGTTTTTGTCTATTTTTCTTACGTTTTTGTCCGTTTTTCTTACATTTTTTCTGTTTTTTATCCGTTTTTGTCTGCTTTTCTTACGTTTTTTTACGTTTTCGTCCATTTTTCTTACGTTTTTTCAGTTTTTGTCCATTTTTCTTACGTTTTTGTCCATTTTTTTTTACTATTTTCCCCATTTTCTTACGTTTTTGTCCTATTTTTACGTTTTCGACCGTTTTTCTTACGTTTTCGTCCGTTACAAGCCCAACGGTAATTTTATTGGAGCATCGAGGCAATAAACGAAAAAAATGAAAGATAATGAAAGATAGCCCTCCAAGCCCAATATAAGGAACTAAAGAAGAGCAAGCCCACTTGATGAGCCATGAGCTTACTATGGAAAAACTTCAATATTGAATAATACTATCAAGTAAAGCCCACTTGAGAATAGAAACTAAGCCCACGTGAAGCTGCTGATGATCTGCTCTCTTATCCTTCGCATGCGACAAATGAAAAAAAAATTAAAACTATGCAAATGACGTGAAGACAAAAACAAGAAAAGAATGAAGTGGACACCAGCGCAAAAGACAAGAAAAAAAAAAAATATTTGATACATTGCAAAATAGTGGCGCGTGTCTTCAACTGCCCGAAATTAAATCACCAAGGGCGCGTGAGTTTTGCTGCATCTCCACTCTCAGCGCACTATCCCTTCTTCCAGCAATCAACTTCCGCCACGTGGTCTTTTGATTAAAATGGGAGACGGATCCAATGAATATGATAAGAATTGTTTTGTTTAAGGTGCCACTCTCACACGCATTATAATTGTTTCAGCAATTCACGATATGCCACGTGCCCTCTTTAGTATTAATCCAGCTACTGATAGCTGTCATTTAACGCATGATGGAGGATCGAGAATGTGAGGGGCTATAAAGAGCACCAGATCCGAGGCCTTACATTCATTCATTCTAAACATTTATTATTTCACACACACTTGTATTTTTCTTTTCTTGTAGTAGTAGCAGTTTTTTTAGTGCTTATTTATAGCTTATTCTCAAGTGCTTATTTGTAAAACTTTTCTAGCTTATTAATGAAAAAGATGTTTATTACTTAGTGCTTATTTCTCTTCTACTCATCTCTTTCTTTATTTTTCTTTTTCTTTTCTCATCTATTAAGTTATATTAGCTTATTAGCTTATTGTAGCTTATTAGATTAGCTTAGTTGTGATAAGTTCTCTCATAGCTTATTCACTTTAAGCTTTATTTTTCTTCTTCTCTTCACCCTCTAGCTCGATTCAAACACCAAAAGAGATGCATGAGCTTGTTAAGCTCGGCTTATTTTCCAAATAAGCCTTGACATCTCTTAGTTTGAGAGCTTTTTAGCTTTATAGATAGCTTATTACTTAGATCTAGTTAGTTTTATCAAGTATTTCATATAAAGTTTGCAACTTTTTGAGTTTTTCTTGAACAATAAGCTATGTAATAGCTTGTTCATTTAGATCTAGTCCTTAAACATACCCGATTCGCGTCTATTCTTCGTTGTGGGCGACTTAGCTTCGGGTGGACTTAGATCTAATAGTTTTTAGTTATAAAGTTTTAATCTTTTTACTTTTTAGGTTACTTTTAGCTTATTTTATATATTAGTAGTGCTTATTATTGCTTATTATTCACTAACCCTTGATAAAGTTTTGATCTTTCTTTGTTTCTCATCATCCTACATCTAAGGCGTCGAGCTTACGGGTCTTATTAGCTTAAAAATCATTAAAGTTTACAACTTTAATAACTTTTATTAAGTTATTTAGTAAATAAAGCTTTAAACTTTATTAACTATTTTGCAAAATTAAAGTTAACAAATAAATAAACTTTAATAATTTATTTAGTTTATAAGATCGGGTGGTTATTCTCTCGTATAAATCACGAGGTCTTAATCTCTTACCTTTTTATCATTTTTGTTTTAAATACCTAGTTTAAGATCATGGTTACTATTGTGGAATTATTTGTTTTTATTAGTTTAATTAATATGAGTAGTGAGTAGATCTTGTTATATGCTAGTTAAGTGTTGGTGAATTGTGTAATTAAGTGTGAAACCTTAGAAATTATTAGTTGATAACCTTTGGTTTATTTGGTTTGATTTTTAGTAACTTTAACAGGCAAAAGCCATTAAGGTAACTAATTGTCTAAACCAAGTAGATTTTACCTAGGTAAAAAGAAGTGTTTTCAATATAAACCAACGTTGTGAGAAAACATTCATTTTTGAACGGGTATTCAAAAGTTGTTGATTAATAATTTCCGGATTATTTGTAGATCTTTTTAGTTGGTTGTTTTAACGGGCAAAAGCCGTTAGGATAATTGATTATTTAGATCTAATAATTTTTACCAAGAAAAATTAATTGTTTTTTATATAAGCCAACGTTGTGAGAAAATGATTTATTTTGACGGGTATTAATTAAAAAAAGGCTTAAAACGAGAATTCACACTTTATGATCTTTTCACCACTCTTGGCAAGCATATCTTTTAATATCATATTCTTTGCTAAATTTTATTGTCATTTAGTTGCTATTTAATTATTTAAAATAGTTTTTAAATCTCTAAAAACCAAACAAAAAATATTCGACAATCAAGCATTAAAACTAAAAACACAAACGTAAATCTCAATTCAAATATCATATTCTTAGCTAAATTTTATTGTCATTTAGTTGCTATTTAATTAGTTTAAATTTTAATTAGTTAAAATAGTTTTTAAATCTCTAAAAATCAAACCAAAAACATTCGACAATCAAGCATTAAAACTAAAAACACAAACGTAAATCTCAATTCAAATCTCGTTGGGAAAACGACCTCGGAAGATCAATTTATCACTTGTCCTCAAGTGAATCTTGGTTCTAACGGGAAAACTTACAAATATTAAAACTGCCGTATACTTACAACGAATCAGAAAGTTTTTCAAAGATTGTAGTACTTGGAAGATTCTCAACTCCGTTAGCATCATCTAGGAGAAGATCTCTTCGAATAGACGCCTCTGTAATGAGAATCCTCTGCCCATCTACAAGGGCATGGATTTGTACTTCCCCATTAATAGTTTTGACCTTAGCAGACGACCAAAACTGGATAATGTTAGAAGTATATATAGTAGGTTTTACTGTTAATGCAAACTTAATGTAGCTTGCATTAAGGAAATCTATGATCTGAGTAAAATCTACAAACTCATTGGATTTTTCTAAAAATGCAACATTATTATGAGGTTCAGTAAAAGTTAGATTCGACATTATGAGTTGATTTGGGAATTTTTCAATATGATGATTAAAATTCGATTAGGGCTTGAAGGAGAGAGATTATGTGTGCGTAAAACAAATTGTGTGACGCAATTGGGGATTTATACCCTTTAAGTAAAAATTACACAAACATACCCCGCACTTCCAACCCTAGCAGCAGAAACCCAGCAGCACTAAGTCAAACTTAGCAACACTAAGTTTATGCATAGTAGCACTAACTTTTAACAAAAACAATTTGCCCATCAGTATTTTCCCAATTTCTTTAAAAATAATACTGCACTTAATAACTTTGAAGGGATTAAGTGTAAATGAAGACACTTAATCTTTTTAGGTTGCGTTTAACCTCTGGTTGTGTGAGAACCATTAATATCAGTATAAATTATAATAACCTAAAATCCGTTTCCTAAATCTGTTATAACTTGAACTTTTGATATGGATATAACCTAAGTTTACGTCATATGTTATACTACAAATTCGAACCTATAATCTAAGTGTAAACTACAAGTTATGAAAGCATGCTACAAATTCGAATTCGATAACTTAAGAAGATATGAAGCCAAAATAGTCAGAACCTAAATATCTATACACGTTGGCACACTTTTCCTAGTTGTTATTCCTTTGAATATCACACGTACACAAAGTCACAAGAGGTCCAATTTTCTTTTAAAATATGTACACAACTTATATCATTTTGAAATCTGGCTATATACATTTAATAGTTTGAAAAGAATTAGTCTTCCCACATTTCCCCAATATTCGGTCATTTCCAGCTTATATCCCTTCTTCTGCTCATTGAAACATTCGTATATCATATTCTCCCCTCACACTCAAAACCCTAAAACGCCTACACAAGAAAAATGGCAGCCTCTATATTTTTCTCTCTAAGAAATCCAAGGTGCGAAGCAAAGAAGAAAAGAATAATCAGACTCGTGTGTGGAGATGGGGATCGAAGGTTTTGGTTCTCTTGATTTGTTCTTTAATTTGTCATGAATCGACCAAAGGTATAACAACATTCTCTTGATTTCTTTCTGTCCATTCGACACACTCATAGATGATCTAAAATATAAACATAAAACATGTTATACAATCATAATCTGGTCGTTATGCTAAGTGTATGTTTCGATTAATCTGTAAATGGACAACATGTATATACGCAGCATGAAAGAGATGAATTATGAAACTTTTATGTCGACTCCTATGTTTGTTTTGGCTATACGATTTTGGTCTTTACATACGCAATTGATCTGGTCATTTAACACTAACGTTGATCTCTAATATTCGAATAAAAACCTGGATATAAACCTAAAGAAATATAAGAAGGGACATGCTTATTGAATACATGGGATCTAGGGTTGGTCATGTGTGATTTCATGTGATGCTGTGTCTAGTTTTGGCTCATTAAACCTGGTACTGTTGGGCTGTAATTGTGTGTCGAGCGTAGGCTGTGTTGTGAGTCGTGGGTGTGGCTATCTTGTGTTGGGATATGTGGCTCATTTGTGTCAAGGATTATAGCTGTTGTGATGTTTGATTTCAGCCCTATTTGCGACTTGAGGTAGCATTAAAACCAACCCTAAAATCTGTCTAAGATGGTCATTAAATGAGGCATCAAAATATGAAAACCCTAGGCGTTGAAGGTTATTGTGAGTCTATGATTTTATGTGGGAATATATGCTATGTTTTGGCTCATTAAATCCATGTACGAATGAGCTACTTTGTGTGTCGAATTTAGGGTCTAACATGATGTTAATATGATAACTAAAATGTGTCTTGTGCTTTTTACAGGCTCATGGGTGTTTATATAATTAAAACATGTGATAAGATGGCCTAATATGGATTCTATAATATGGCAGTTTGGTAACCTGATTATGTGTGCACTATAACGTGAGTTTCACAAGTTTTTAATACTGGACTTTTGCATGTAAACCTAGTTTAATGTCATACATAAGTTTTTCCAATTGGTTTGAAATGATTTGGAGTTGTTTTCGTCAT
>CP139501.1:332064857-332125056 GCA_021014915.2 Artemisia tridentata subsp. tridentata
GGCGTTATCTTTCTCCGTTAAGTGTTAGCATCGTTAGTCCCTCCGTTAGTTTTGTTTGCATCGTTAGTCCCTCCATTAGTATTTTTTACAAAAATTAATTTTTTTTTCGAAATTAATTTTTTTTCGAAATTAATTATTTTACAGAAATTAATTTTTTTTCGAAATTAATTTTTTTAGAAAAATTAATTTTTTTTTCGAAATTAATTTTTTTTTCGAAATTAATTTTTTTACAAAAATTACTTTTTTTTCTACATTAATTTTTTTACAAAAATTAACTTTTTTTTCAAAATTAATTTTTTTTAGAAAAATTAATTTTATTTTTGAAATTATTTTTTTACAAAAATTATTTTTTTCGAAATTAATTTTTTTACAAAATTTTTTTTTCGAAATTAATTTTCTTACAAAAATTACTTTTTTTTTCGAAATTAATTTTTTTTAGAAAAATTAATTTTTTTTTTTTGAAATTATTTAAAAAAAAAAAAAGAGTAAACAGCAAAATACATCCCTAAGTTGGATGGGCGTTATCTTTCTCCGTTAAGTGTTTGCATCGTTAGCCCATCCAACTTAGGGATGTAATGTGGCAAACGTTTGCCTAACGGGGGATGTATATTGCCAATAGTTTCTAACAGAGATGTAAATTGCCAAAAGGTGTAAACAACAGGGATGTATTTTGCTGTTTACTCTTAATTTTTTTTTTAAATAATTTCGAAAAAAAATTAATTTTTCTAAAAAAAATTAATTTCGAAAAAAAGTAATTTTGGTAAAAAAATAATTTCAAAAAAAAAATTAATTTTTCTAAAAAAATTAATTTCGAAAAAAAAAGCAATTTTTGTAAGAAAATTAATTTCGAAAAAAAAAATTTGAAAAAAGTTAATTTCGAAAAAAAGTAATTTTTGTAAAAAAATAATTTCAAAAAAAATTAATTTTTCTAAAAAAAAAGTTAATTTTTGTAAAAAAATTAATGTCGACAAAAAAGTAATTTTTGTAAAAAAATTAATTTCGAAAAAAAAAATTAATTTTTCTAAAAAAATTAATTTTTGTAAAATAATTAATTTCGAAAAAAAATTAATTTCGAAAAAAAAATTAATTTTTGTAAAAAATACTAATTGAGGGACTAACGATGCAAACAAAACTAACGGAGGGACTAACGATGCAAACACTTAACGGAGAAAGATAACGCCCATCCAACTTAGGGATGTAATGTGGCAAACGTTTGCCTAACGGGGGATGTATATTGCCAATAGTTTCTGACAGGGATGTAAAGTGCCAAAATGTGTAAACCACAGAGATGTATTTTGCAGTTTACTCTATATTATATATATATATTCATGAAAATTAATTAAACTGTAAGTATATATAGGTTTTGCTTCATGAAAATATTTGATGTTTTCTAGAATTGTTGTACAAGTTTTTATTGATCACACAATTTGGTGGTGGATAATAATAGAAGGTGAGAAAAAAACCGAACTAAAATCAAAAGGTCTAAAATAATAACCCTAACTGTCGGAAAGCTAAGACTAGATCAGCGAGAACTGATGGATTTTGGTTTTTAAGTAACGTAAAAACCTAATTTCTATTCAAATTTTGATTATAGCCAAAAATCAAATACGTGAATGTATTGTGAAAGTTCCAGGCTAAGAGTCGTAATTTCTATAAATAAAAGAAAACCATTTTATACAGTAATTACCGGAGTATCGTATACTTCTTGTGTTTTTTTACTAAATAACTTTGTAAGGCCCAAGGGTGTGGTTACGAGTAATACCAATTTCTCTTTCGGGACTCTCTCTAACACCGCCCCTTCTTTGCGAGAAGAGGAAGTTTTATTTCTCGAGGAAATGGGCCTAACTCCACTCGGATGATAGAAGGACCCTTCTCTTGAGAGTTTTAGTAAGTGAGAATGTTTGTAAAGAGTATCTTTTAAACATAACCCATGGGGTTGTGTTTAAACATACCCTAATTCGGGATCCCAAAGGTGGTATCGAACAGGCGCAGTTTTCTGCTTTGTCAGACTTGGTTTCTAATGTTAATTTATTGCCGATATCGGACAAGTGGTCGTGGACTTTAAATGGTTCAGGGGAGTTCTCTGTTGCATCTATCCGCAGGGAGATTGACAACAAAAGGTTAGCTGTTGTGTCTTCTAAAACTCAGTGGATCAAATCGGTTCCTATTAAGGTTAACATCATCGCTTGGAAAGTGAAGCTTGATGCTCTCCCTACGCGGCTCAACATCTCTCGTCGAGGTATCGCCATTAACTCCATTCTCTGTCCTATTTGTGATAGTGGAGTTGAATCCTCCAATCACTTGTTTTTCATGTGTAATTTGGCGCTTCAACTTTATAGTAAGATCTCTCATTGGTGGGACATTCCGCCTTTCAAGGGCAATTCATATGACGCTTGGTGTGCTTGGTTACTGTCCTTAAGGCTCCAGTCAAAGTTTAAAGTTATTCTCGAGGGCATCTTCTACGTTATGTGGTGGCACCTTTGGACGTTCAGGAATAAACTTCTTTTTGAGGCCACGAACCCTGCGAAGGCGATTATATTTGATGATATTGTTTCTAGATCTTTTTATTGGTGTAAGTACCGCTGCAAAGCCTCGTTTAGTTGGAACGATTGGCTTAAATCTCCTTACCTTGTAACTTTTTAACTCTAGCACCTTGCTAGATTTTGCCTTAATAAATTTGCCGTTCAAAAAAAAAATGAAGTAGTATATTTCATAATTATACATATTTTTTCATTTTAAACATGAAATGTGATGTTAAACCTTGAGTGTTTAGTGTTCATTTAATGCAAAAATTTTAATTAAAGTATGTTTAAACACAACCGCATGGGTTGTGGTTAACAAAACCCTAATAATATTAATGAAACTAGAGATATGTGCTGCAATAGTTGATGGGGAGAAAAAATTAGCTTTAAGTGATAACGTAAAACTGATATACCGATGAAAGACCTCACCACATGTTGAAGTAATTTCTTGCAACCACTTCAGACAAATAAAGATGGCCTTCCGGTTGAACTCAGCTAGGGTTCTTCTGGGAGGCTTGGGTGCTGATCCCTTCGGCTATTTGAGGTCCTCCGGGTATCTGCACACAACAGCACACGTTAGGCTCGCCCCGGGTGTTATCCCAGGACCCACCTCCGGTGTGAGAGTAAGTATTTGGTATTCCGAAAGGGCTATCAAGTAAGGTGAGAAGTAAATGCAGGTTCTATGTTAGTTGAGAGTAGTAAATGAGCTGAGTATTTATAGTACTCAGCCTCGATACCTGGAATGGCGGCGCCGGATTTTCAGGGAACATGTCCCCGACATAATCCCGTAAATCCTGGGGCGGCGGCGGCGGTGTCTGCAGCTGCCATCTGTCAAAAGGTAAATGCCACCTGTCCTATTACTTACAGTGATACTGGCCGGAAGAGTCGTGTGTCCTCCGGTAGGTCCGGATGGCTGTGCGTCGTCCGGACGATCGGTCAAGATAGGCCGTTCGGACACATACGTCAACATGTCCCCCCAGTATTGCATTATCGGTTGAAGATCGATGATGTAATACTTAAAGAATACTTTTATACCTTTTGTCAAGTGCCTTCTTTCGGTTCGGCCGATGGTTTAATACTTTAAAAGTTGTCTTTGACATGACATGGCTTTGATGTGCAGAAGCTATCATTGTACCTTTCCCGATCCTCTCCTGGTTTACAACGCGTACTTCTTATAGCTCAGATTAATAATTGTCTTTTGTTCGCGTCCGCTTGACCTTATTGCCCGAGGGTTCCGATTTGCCAAAGACCGTAGCTATCCCTTTTGGGGATTGATGAAGCGAAAAGTGTACCGCTTTTAAGGGGTCATTTAAGCCCTAAATCGTATTTATTTGATCAAATATTGCCCTAAATCGTTCCTTTTGTCATTTTAGGTACTTTTGAGGAGAAATCAGGAAAAGGAGGCATTTTGGACGTTTTTGGAGCATAAAAGTGAAGAAAACGACAAAGTCTCAAAAATCGGCTGGAAGTTACCTTTGACGGCGTCAGGATTATCCCTGGACGGCGTCATGGCTTGGCAAGAAAAGGTGGATGTGAAATTTACTCATGATAAGCCAGTGAAAATTTTATGGGAATTCTGACGGCGTCACCCTTTAATTTGATCAAGGTCGTCACGTTATAATTTAAAGAGGGACGGCGTCACGTTCATAGTCTGAGGGCGTCAAGCCTTGATAGGCCAGAACGGATTTTGGAGAGCTAAAGAGGGACGGCGTCAAGAAGGTCATCCGGGAACCCTAAAAGCGGCGAGGTGACGGCGTCACACTCCATAACGTGACGCCGTCAGATCTAAAAACCTATATATAGTTTTGCAATTCTTTGTCATTAGTGTGGAACTTATTGGGGAACTTTGTGTGTGAAAACCCTAGGACGAATTTGGCAGCTCTTTCAAGGCTTTTTGCCTTGAGATCTTCCATGTTACATTGAAGATAAGTTATCAATTAATCATTCAATATGTCTATGTGTTGTTTGATTCTATCTTATTCTTGTCTTTTGTTTAACATGTTAGGCTAGATTTATCTTGTGTTTGCTTAGATCTAATGAAACCTAGCTATTGATTATTGGTTATTAGTGTGTTGTTAGTTGTATTGGATGATTGTTCATCTATGTTAGGCTTAAGAAAACTGGCTAACTTCCTATTCGGTAACTTGCTTGAACGTCTTAAGAAACATGAACCAATGCGTACTAAAGGTTTTTATGGTTGTATTTAATGCACAAGCGAATTCTAGTGATCCCATGTTAGGAGCTTCCTAGCCGGCTCGACATAGGAGTGAAGTAGGAGCTTGTAGAGTTGGGGAAGTACGTACGCCACCCCACGAATGGTATTAAGGAATACACCCGTCATCCACGCAACTAATACACACTAATCAACCGGTAAAAGATAGTTAGGGAGTAAGGAAATCTAAGTAAACACATTTCCCTCCACATAAGTTTTCACCAACATTTTCATTTTTGTTATTTTATTTTATTTGCATTCGTAGTAATTTGGGTTAGTTGACTAGCAACTAATTCCGCCCACTCTTTCAAACCCGAGATTTTACTTGCTTTCATAAAAATGTAAAAACATAAAAAGAATCTTCTCTCACCCTTAGACCTATTAGAGTAATTTTTCATACCTAACGAACACTATTCCCTGTGGAGAACGATCAATCCCCCGTACTTACCACTACACTATACTACATCGGTCAGGTACACTGCCTGGTGGGGTTGTAAGCCTCTTGAGATCCCTCGAGAGGTAAAACCTGTTGTAAGGTTGCAAAACCACGCATCAAGTTTTTGGCGCCGCTGCCGGGGAATAGTTATTGTTTAGGTTGAATTTTTATTTTATAAGTCTACTCACTAGATTCCTTTCTAGTAAGATTTTTATTTTCTTTTTCTAGGTTTTCTTTAGTCTATCTATTTTCTTCGTTTCTTTGTTCGTAACCATTACCATTCGACATCATGGAAGATGGTAATATCCTTAATCCCAACAACCCACCACCACAACAACCACCACCACCTCCTAGAGCCCGTACTTTAGGAGAGTACTCCCGTCCTAGCCACCATGGCTATCGAAACACCATTGAGCTCACTCAAGGAGCCAATGTCACACCCTTGCGATCCGACACCATCCGGTTGGTGCAAAGCGGATGCGCATTCCATGGACTTCGTTCTGAAGATCCTAATCAACATCTCAAGGACTTTCTCAAAATCGTTGACTCTATAGACCTTGATGTTGCCACTCGAGAGACGACCCGATTGCGTCTCTTCCAATTCTCTTTGCGGGACCAAGCTAGTCAGTGGCTAGAACGTCAACCCGCAGGATCCATCACCTCTTGGGATGATCTCACCACTCGTTTCCTTGCTCAGTTTTTCCCACCGGGAAGAACTACCAAGCTAAGGAATGATATCTTGATGTTCCAACAACGTCAAGGCGAAACCCTCTACGAGGCATGGACTCGATTCAAGGACTTACTCCAAAAAGTCCCTCACCATGGCATAGAACTTTGGCTCCAGGTCCAAATCTTCTATGACCATATCAATCTCTACACAAGGCAAACCATTGACCAATCGGCCGGTGGCAAGCTACGTGATCTAAGTGCGGAACAATCATGGGCTCTCCTAGAAGATCTTGCTCTTTATGACAACGAAAGTTGGAGTGATCCCCGTGATTTGAATAAAACGGTCAAGGCAATATCTTTGCCTTCGAACAATTCAAGCACTTCCGACCGTAGGATCATAGAACTTGAAGACCAAGTCAAGTTTCTCATGAAATCCTACGAGGCTCCTAAACCTTCAAGCCAAGTGAATAAAATCACTTCTTCGTGTAAATTATGTAGTGGTCCCCACAACACTCATGATTGCATGGAACTCCCCAAACAGGCTTTCAAAGAATTCGCATCCTCGCAAATCGATAAGGCGGGAGATAAGTGGCTCACTACTAATTATGGACACAAGAATTCCGAAGATAGGTATGAGGCATGGAAGAGTAAGCCAAATTTTAGTTGGGACCAAACTCGAAGCGTATCATTCAATGACTCTACCCCACTCACCTGGTCTGAACATTATCCTCAGCAACCTACGCATAAACAACAAAATCGCGAGGAATCACTGCAAAAATTCATTCTCTCTCAAGAAACACAGCTCTCCAAACTTGAGAATCAATTCAGACAACAGCAAGTTGATATGAACAACAAGGTTGATAACCTGTTAAAGGTTATCAATGATCGCCTTGCTGGCAGGTCAACTTGTGAGTTGTCACAAGTTAATGAGATCAAATCTGTCACGGTGACTCACCAAACACCCCCTCCTGTAAAAATCAAGCACCCTAGTAAACTCTTCAAACACATATCACAAAACGGTAAAGGAACTGGAGATACTCATACCCCTTCGAAACCTCTCCACTTCGTGAACACCATTACAACAATACCTGTTCCTAAACCCAATCTGGACCAACAATCAACCGAGAATTTGGACAATGAAATGGAGGGTGAAGTTCCCGAAAAGAACCCCGAGGCGCCCGACGACTATCTAGACTCACCAAAGAACTCGAGTACAAGAGAGGTGAGTGATGAGGAGGGCTCGGAAGAGAAATCCGAAATGCCTCATGGGCTCCCAGTACCGCTAGACCGCCCCCTAGTGGAGGAACTTGAGAGGGGCACAGCAAAGTTGCCTATGGGATTTTTAGAGAGAATAGAGGATGGCGCTCCCAGGGTCTTTAAGATATCTTGCACCACTAGGAAAAAGTTCATTAAAGATGCCTACATAAACCCCAACTCTTCTATAAATGCAATATCCCTCTCTCTATATAACGAAGCCTTCACCGAACAGGTCAAATATGAAGGGTCTAATATCATCGGGGTAATAAGAAGGGTACCAATTGTGATAGAAAAGTTCCTCTTTCATATCGAGTTAACTGTTATTAATAACATGAACCCTATCATCAGCCCATCCTTAACTGGCCTTATTCTAGGCAAACCATTCATAAAAGCAACAGGAGTGATACTCGATGAGGATGATAAGAGTGCATTATTTACCGATGGTCTCAGGAAAGCGATTTTTCGGGATGGCTGTGAAGAAGTGTATGAGTATCAACCATCAGCATGTGGCAACACATGGGGGCTATGCGGTAGAAGGCCTGGCCGAATTAAGCGATATGATCCGAATAATCTCAAAATACCTTGCATGATTGGTCACAAGCATTTTTATAATGTTTACATCGACACATGTTTACCCAAAAATGTGATGTCCTTGTTTCATTATAACAACATTTGCAGATGGGGAATGATTCATAAAGGGAAGGACGACATTGGCATAGATGATGATGTACAGGTGTTTGTAGGAAACATGACATTCACTATGAGCTTCGCAATCGTCGATAATATCGAAAAGTACATCGATCCCAGGTTATCACAAGTTGTTTTTGGGGCACCTTTTTGCAATACCACAAGCTTTGTTGTGGACGAGCTCAATGGGATCATGACTTTCACCGATGGGATTAGGGAAATCTCATACCAAACGCCTTACAAGATGAGAGAATTCAAGGAGATTGATTATGGAGGGCTCGATGAGCTAAGTTCCCAACTCGTGTTATGTGACGATGATGTGAGACGGGGATGTAAGGACACTTTTGACCTGTCAAGTGGATTCTTTAAGCATGATAAGGAGCTTAGTTCTAAATACCGAAACAATCCTTTTGATCTCAAAGACCCGAAATACCTTTACTATGAAAGTGATTCTGATAGAGAATCAAAGGAAAATGGCCTAGGAACCGTGACCAATGATGGAGTCACGTAATGTACGTGACTTTGAGTCTAGCTACAAGACTCGTTAATAAAGAAAAGCGCTTCTTGGGAGGCAACCCAAGCTTTATTTGCTTTGTGTGTTTATTTATTTGTTTGTTTGATTTTATTTATTTCCGTATGTGTGTTTAATTTTTATTATTATTGATTCATGTTCAAAAGTAATTTGTGAAAATGCTTTATTTTGTTTTTAACTTCGTCTTAACTACATATAAAGGTATTTTGCAAAAGTTAAGTGTAAGGGGGGGGGTAAAAGTACGATTTTAGAGAATGCTATTACGCTTGATTTTTGTTTGTTTAATAGTAGATGTGTAATAAAACTGAGAGAAATACCTGTTAGGGCAATTTTAGTGCCAAATTTAAAATTTTTTACAACATATAGGAGTGAAACTTTGATCTTAATGAGCGTCTCACGGATAGGAGTTATATGACTAGCACAAAAAACCGTACCACTAAAAAATTTTCCACCCCCAAATATGTGAGGTTCGCCCCTAGAATTGGTAGGAAAAGCATTTATGCTATGATGTGTGTACCGGTAGCACTTAGATTCTAGAACTTGCGTTAGGACCATTCCGAGGCCACAAGTGAGACTACATTTGTGTAGTTAGATTTACTACATGATAAGAGGCATTAGGATTAACCCATTGTTTTACACCTGTGTTTTTGTTATAATTACATTGGCTACATTGGTCAAGTAATTCTCCCAAACCCTTTGCGTTGTACTCATTTTTAGTACACGATACCCCTAGTACACCCCTCAGATCCTATCTTTTCGTTTCTAACTTTAAGCATTTTACTTAAAGGAAGAATTTGTTACACCCCACTTAAATGTACACCCAAATCGCCTTAGCCTACCTTGTATGCACTCATTTTTAGTGCATTATTGTGACAACATTTGTTTAAACCCAAGTTAATTATCTAGTTGATTACATGGTTGCTAAGTCGAGTCATATCCTTGTACATATTGTTTTGGGATGATTGGGACTCATGGGTAAAATACTAGTGTAATGAAGTAATGGGGAAGAACATCATTTATTACCCCTATATGTGCTAAATGTTTTAAAAGTACTCCAAGTTTTTCAATTATCTTAATTCGAGTCATTAGATTAGTATTTGTAAAGTTATGTAAAAGTTCAAGTGTAAGGGGGATGCAATGCCCCTATGATGTATTATTTTGGATGGTAGGGCAAAAGTGTATGCAAAAAAAAAAAAAAAAAAAAAAAAAAAAAAAAAAAAAAAAAAAAAATCAAGAAAAATACAAAAAAATGAGAAAAAGAAAAGTAGAAAAAACATACGGACTACCATCCCGTTTCATTTTATGTTTATTTTATGTTTTTGTTATTTTGTTTTTAGCTTAAGATCGAGTCGAGTCTTGGCTTAGCAACATTGTATAGTACATGTTATTAATCAATATCTTTAACTCGCCACCAGTAAAATATCCTTTATCCAGCAAAACCGTGTTTTCCTTTTCCCTACACCTAACGTTATAACCCATTTAAAAGCCCTCTTTGATAGTTTATCTTAGGTGCTTATGCCTAGTGGAGGAGGTTTTTGATCCTTTCCCAAGCCTATGGTAATCTATTTGCTATGACAGGTAGTGAGAGATATTATCCGTTTTCATTTATGAGATTTATTTTGATGACACTTGAGAGATGTGAGTATCTAAACACTACTTGTGAGGTGCTAGTTTGTAATCTCCGTGCTTATTATGATTGAAGTGGAACGATTATTTGTTGTAATTACTTTTATATTAGCATTAAATGACCCCTAACTTGTATTTTGATTAGAATAAAAGCGCATTTGCTTGAGGACAAGCAAATCTCAAGTGTAAGGGTATTTGATGAAGCGAAAAGTGTACCGCTTTTAAGGGGTCATTTAAGCCCTAAATCGTATTTATTTGATCAAATATTGCCCTAAATCGTTCCTTTTGTCATTTTAGGTACTTTTGAGGAGAAATCTGGAAAAGGAGGCATTTTGGACGTTTTTGGAGCATAAAAGTGAAGAAAACGACAAAGTCTCAAAAATCGGCTGGAAGTTACCTTTGACGGCGTCAGGATTATCCCTAGACGGCGTCATGGCTTGGCAAGAAAAGGTGGATGTGAAATTTACTCATGATAAGCCAGTGAAAATTGCATGGGAATTCTGACGGCGTCACCCTTTAATTTGATCAAGGTCGTCACGTTATAATTTAAAGAGGGACGGCGTCACGTTCATAGTCTGAGGGCGTCAAGCCTTGATAGGCCAGAACGGATTTTGGAGAGCTAAAGAGGGACGGCGTCAAGAAGGTCATCCGGGAACCCTAAAAGCGGCGAGGGTGACGGCGTCACACTCCATAACGTGACGCCGTCAGATCTAAAAACCTATATATAGTTTTGCAATTCTTTGTCATTAGTATGGAACTTATTGGGGAACTTTGTGTGTGAAAACCCTAGGACGAATTTGGCAGCTCTTTCAAGGCTTTTTGCCTTGAGATCTTCCATGTTACATTGAAGATAAGTTATCAATTAATCATTCAATATGTCTATGTGTTGTTTGATTATATCTTATTTTTGTCTTTTGTTTAACATGTTAGGCTAGATTTATCTTGTGTTTGCTTAGATCTAATGAAACCTAGCTATTGATTATTGGTTATTAGTGTGTTGTTAGTTGTATTGGATGATTGTTCATCTATGTTATGCTTAAGAAAACTGGCTAACTTCCTATTCGGTAACTTGCTTGAACGTCTTAAGAAACATGAACCAATGCGTACTAAAGGTTTTTATGGTTGTATTTAATGCACAAGCGAATTCTAGTGATCCCATGTTAGGAGCTTCCTAGCCGGCTCGACATAGGAGTGAAGTAGGAGCTTGTAGAGTTGGGGAAGTACGTACGCCACCCCACGAATGGTATTAAGGAATACACCCGTCATCCACGCAACTAATACACACTAATCAACCGGTAAAAGATAGTTAGGGAGTAAGGAAATCTAAGTAAACACATTTCCCTCCACATAAGTTTTCACCAACATTTTCATTTTTGTTATTTTATTTTATTTGCATTCGTAGTAATTTGGGTTAGTTGACTAGCAACTAATTCCGCCCACTCTTTCAAACCCGAGATTTTACTTGCTTTCATAAAAATATAAAAACATAAAAAGAATCTTCTCTCACCCTTAGACCTGTTAGAGTAATTTTTCATACCTAACGAACACTATTCCCTGTGGAGAACAATCAATCCCCCGTACTTACCACTACACTATACTACATCGGTCAGGTACACTGCCTGGTGGGGTTGTAAGCCTCTTGAGATCCCTCGAGAGGTAAAACCTGTTGTAAGGTTGCAAAACCACGCATCAGGGATTAATTGTTGCTTTTACCCGATGGGTCAGGGTGTGCCGATAGTATGATATTTCAAACAAATTGTGGGTTTACGTTTGACCCTTCCCGACGGATATGCCGTTAGGCTGGAGCATGTATGTACTGGTTTTACCGGAAGTTGTCCTGGCGCTTCTTCGAGCGCACCCCCTTTTTATATTATTTTAAATTCTTTATTATTTTATGGTTATTTAACATAGATCGTAATTAATGTATGCTGACACGCATGCGAGTGCCCACCACGCGTGCTGAGGTGTTGCCACGTCAGCATCTTGCCAGGTGACATTCCGCATTCTACGTTCTCCTTATAAATAGCGTTGCAGGTGTGTGTTTTTTACCACCGTAATTCCATATTTTCAATCAAGACGCCTTCCGGTATTACTTTTCGAACGATCATTGCAAGTCTGCTCGAGTGATTCTACCCGTCCGATTTTCATACTGGTCCTTCGTCTATAAAGGTACGTCCCGGTTCACCCATATATTGTTTTTACAGTTGCTTGGCCGTATCCCTCTTTCCCTTGATTATACCATGTTGGTTCTACCCGTTTCCACTTGTGAGGATTCCCCCGGGTCAAGGGTTTTCTCTCAAAGTTTGTCAGAGAGGTTCGCCTTTCGGTTGGACGAAGGGGCTGTGCGTAGGATTACATGGGCTATAAAATTCTGTTAAACTTATAACCGCGTCTGTCCCCGAAGGGTATGACGATGGATTAATTGCCGCATGATACCATTGGTTTGTACTTGGAGTATTTTATCGGGGGTGGTTTCGCTGTGCTTCGGCCGGCATGTATGCGCAGAGTTTTGACCGTTTGATGTTTTTGTTTTTTGATGAAGCGAAAAGTGTACCGCTTTTAGGGGGTCATTTAAGCCCTAAATCGTATTTATTTGATCAAATATTGCCCTAAATCGTTCCTTTTGTCATTTTAGGTACTTTGGAGAAAAAAACTGGAAAAGGAAGCATTTTGGACGTTTTTGGAGCATAAAAGTGAAGAAAACGACAAAGTCTCCAAAGCTGCTGGAAAAGTACACATGACGGCGTCAAGGATTGCTCCTGACGGCGTCACGGCTTGGCAAAAGAGGTGGATATGACAAATACACGTGACGCGCCAGAGAGTTTTGCAATGGAAATCTGACGGCGTCACCCTTTAAGGTGATCAAGGTCGTCACGGTTGAAGTTAAAGAGAGACGGCGTCAAGCACAAATCTGACGGCGTCAACCCTTGACGCGCCAGAGCGGATTTTGGAGGATTAAAGAGGGACGGCGTCAGGAAGACCATCCGGGAACCCTAGCCGCGGCGAGGTGACGGCGTCAAGCTCTATAACATGACGCCATCAGCCCCTAAACTCTATATATAGTTTTGCAATTTTTAGTCATTAGTGTGCAACTTTGTGAGGAGAAACCCTAGACGAATTTTCTGCCATTTTTAAGGGTTTTATACCCTTGGATCTCCCATGTTTAATTGAAGATAAGTAATCAATTAATCATTCAATATGTCTATGTGTTGTTTGATTATATCTTGTTCTTGTCTTTTAATTAACATGCTAGGCTAGATTTATCTTGTGTTTGCTTAGATCTAATGAAACCTAACTATTGATTATTGGTTGTTGGTGTGTTATTAATTGTATTGGATGATTGTTTATCGATGTTAGGCTTAAGAAAACTGGCTAAGCTCCTATACGGTAACTTGCTTGAACGTCTTAAGAAACATGAACCAATGCGTACTAAGGTTTTTATGGTTGTATTTAATGCATGAGCGAATTCTAGTGATCCCATGTTAGGAGCTTCTTAGCCGGCTCGACATAGGATTGAAGTAGGAGCTTGTAGAGTTGGGGAAGTACGTACGCCACCCCACGATTGGTATTAAGGAATACACCCGTCATCCACGCGATTAATACACACTAATCAACCGGTAAAAGATAGTTAGGGAGTAAGAAAATCTGAGTAAACACATTTCTCTCCATATAAGTTCCACCACCTTTTCATTTTCAATTATTTTATTTTATTTGCAATTGTAGTTATTTGGGTTAGTTGACTAGCAACTAATTCCGCCCACTCCTTCAAACCCGAGATTTTACTTGCTTTGCATAAAATATAAAAATACAAAAAGAATCTTCCCTCACCCTTAGACCTATTAGAGTAGTTTTTCAATCCTAACGACACTATTCCCTAGAGAACGATCAATCCCCCGGTACTTGCCACTACACTATACTACATCGGTCAGGTACACTGCCTGGTGGGGATTGCAAGCCTCTTGAGATCCCTCGAGAGGTAAAACCTGTTGTAAGGTCGCAAAACCACGCATCAAGTTTTTGGCGCCGCTGCCGGGGAATAGTTATTGTTTAGGTTGAATTTTTATTTTATTAGGTCTACTCACTAGATTCCTTTCTAGTGAGTTTTTTATTTTATTTTTGTAGGTTTTTCTTTAGTCTATCTTTTTTCTTCGTTTCTTTGTTCGTAACCATTACCATCCGACATCATGGAAGGTTGTAATATCCTAGATCCCAACAACCCACCACCACAACAACACCCACCTCCTAGAGCCCGCACCTTAGGAGACTACTCCCGTCCTAGCCACCATGGCTATCGAAACACCATTGAGCTCACTCAAGGAGCCAATGTTACTCCCTTGCGATCCGACACCATCCGGTTGGTGCAAAGCGGATGCGCATTCCATGGACTTCGTTCCGAAGATCCTAATCAACATCTCAAGGACTTTCTCAAAATCGTTGATTCCATAGACCTTGATGTTGCCACTCGAGAGACGACCCGACTACGTCTCTTTCAATTTTCTCTGCGGGACCAAGCTAGTCAATGGCTAGAGCGTCTACCCGCAGGATCCATCACCTCTTGGGATGATCTCACCACTCGTTTCCTCGCTCAATTTTTCCCACCAGGAAGAACTACCAAGCTTAGGAATGATATCTTGATGTTCCAACAACGTCAAGGCGAAACCTTCTACGAGGCATGGACTCGATTCAAGGACTTACTCCAAAAAGTCCCTCACCATGGCATAGAACTTTGGCTCCAAGTCCAAATCTTCTATGACCATATCAATCTCTCCACGAGGCAAACCATTGACCAAGCGGCCGGTGGTAAGCTACGTGATCTAAGTGCGGAACAATCATGGGCTCTCCTGGAAGATCTTGCTCTTTATGACAACGAAAGTTGGAGTGATCCCCGTGATTTGAATAAAACAGTCAAGGCAATATCTTTGCCTTCGAACAATTCAAGCACTTCCGACCGTAGGATCATAGAACTTGAAGACCAAGTCAAGTTTCTTATGAAATCCTACGAGGTTCCTAAACCTTCAAGCCAGTTGAACAAAATCACTTCTTCATGTGAATTATGTAGTGGTCCCCACGACACTCGTGATTGCATGGAACTCCCCGAACAAGCTTTTGCGGACTACGCATCCTCGCGTACCGACGGAGCGGGAGACAAGTGGTACACTTTCAAACCCGAGCCAAACCCCTACGGTGATTCATACAACCCCTCATAGAAAAATCACCCAAACCTTAGGTGGAAACAAAACCAAAACGCACAACAAACCAATTCTTCCAACCCACCTAATCGTTTCCAATCAAGCGGTTCCAACTCGAACCGTACTTTCAACAACAATCCTTCCAGCAATGGTAGTACCAATAACTTTGAAGGATTGATGTCCCAATTTATGGCATCTCAAGAAGCTCGTTTGGCCAAATTTGAAGCCGATTTCAAACAAAAACAAAGCGAGATGACCAATAAGATTGACACTTTGTTGAAAGCCCTCAATGACCGAGAAATGGGAGCACTCCCTAGCAACACAGTCAAGAACCCGAAACTAAACGTCAACGCCATCTCGTCGGTTTCGTCTCCTAGTTCTTGTCCACAATATTATTCGGTCAATTCCATGAGCTCGTGTTTCAAACAAACCCAAGTCGTTCAAAATGACCAAGAAGTTATGATATCCAAATTGGTCAACAACATAGTTGAAACACCTCCCACTCAAAACCTTGACAATGAATTCAAGGAGCTCCACCTTGAAAGTCCGGTTATTGATGTGTTGGATGAGAAGAAGCTCAAGTTAGGCGAAAAAGGGACCGCCTTCGTTCAAAACAAGCTACCTAAGAAGTTAGATGATCCGGGCTTATTTGTTCTACCTTGCAAGATCGGTAATTCGGAGGCTTATGACACATTAGCCGATCTTGGATCAAGCCTTAACCTACTTCCGTTACCTCTCTACACCTCTCTAAAACTAGGAAAACTTGAAGAAACCGAGGTGATAATAGGCTTAGCGGATGGGAGTGTTGCTTACCCGGTTGGAGTAGTCAAGGACGTGTTAGTACACATAGGAAAACTAACCATTTTAGCCGATTTCCACGTCCTTGATATGGTTAGCGACCCTACATGCCCCTTGTTGATAGGTAGAGGATTTTTGGCGACCGCTAGTGCTATGATTGATTGTAAGGAATCTAAGATAGCGGTAGGAGAAGGTGATACTTGGTCAGTCTATGATGTGAAGAAACATGCCTATGATACTAGTGAGGAACCAACACCCCATTGGTTAGAATTAAATAGGAGACCATCTAGATATGGACCTTGGATCGATAGAGACTTCATAGGACCCCAACGCCCATTTTACCTAGAAGAGGACTTTGTGAACCGAACACATGCGGTAGAACAACTCTTGGCTAGGGACACCGAATTGGATCCATTTGAAGACCCTCTAGTTTTTAGGAAGATGATTGATTTCCTAGGAGTTTTGCCAATTAACCTAGGGATGAATGAGTGGACTTGTGAGGACGATGATCATAAGTGGGATTGGGACAAACCACCCAAAGATGGAGATGGGTCATGGCATATTAAGATGACATTGTATGACCCGGATGGAGAGAAGTTTGAAAAGATATATTGTACTAAGCGGACCAATAGGAAACTTCAATCCAAGCTTAACCCTAAAGACGTCCTCGATGACGAACTCACTTACATAGGGTAGAAGGACTTTGAGTCTAGCTACAAGACTCGTTAATAAAGAAAAGCGCTTCTTGGGAGGCAACCCAAGCTTTATTTAGCTTTGTGTGTTTATTTATTTGTTTGTTTGATTTTATTTGCTTCCGTATGTATGTTTAATTTTTATTATTATTGATTCATGTTCAAAACTAAATTGTGAAAATGCTTTATCTTGTTTTTAACTTCGTCTTAACTACATATAAAGGTATTTTGCAAAAGTTAAGTGTAAGGGAAATCCAAATCGGTTTATTAGAACAAATGAACATGAATCATAACAATAATAAATTAACATACATATTAGTATTTGTTTGAGTCAAATGCTTGTATCGAGTCATAATGATGTTTTGCAGGAATACCAGGAAGTAAGGTATAGGTTTTTCCATAAATTTTCCGGAAACTTAACATGAGAATTCTGTCAGATCATTTCTGACGGCGTCAGGCTTTACAACCTGATGGCGTCAGGTTTTAATTTTCTGAAATTTTTGAAAGTTTTGTTTTTCTACCGGAATCATAAAAAGTTTCTTATTAAATCTCTAACTTATAAACTCCAGGAATCTGCAAAATAATCATTCCACAAGCATTATATCCTTATATAGATTTATCCCGCCGTTGTTATGCAGGTTTTCGTGTTTGTTTTCTCAGGTTTAACAGGTTATTTTGGACAAGGAGATGTATGTGGAATCAAGCTTTTGGTGATGCATTAGTCTTGGAGCTTCTACATTCTCTTGGAAGAAGATCTAACCATGTTACCCCTTTATCCACCGAGCGAATCAGGGGAGTATTTGATTTTATTCTTTTACCTTATTACTTTTACATCTTGTTATTTGAACATTGGGGACAATGTTCATCTTAAGTGTAAGGGGGGGGGGGGGTAAAGTACGATACTTTAGAGAATGCAATTACGCTTGATTTTTTGTTTGCTTGATGGTAGATGTGTAATAAAACTGAGATAAATACTTGTTAGGACAATTTTAGTGCCAAATTTAAAATTTTTTACAACATATAGGAGTGAAACTTTGGTCTTAATGAGCGTCTCATGGATAGGAGTTATATGACTAGCACAAAACCGTACCTCTTAAAATTTTTTCCACCCCCAAATATGTGAGGTTCGCCCCTAGAATTGGTAGGAAAAGCATTTATGCTATGATGTGTGTACCGGTAGCACTTAGATTCTAGAACTTGCGTTAGGACCATTCCGAGGCCACAAGTGAGACTACATTCGTGTAGTTAGATTTACTACATGATAAGAGGCATTAGGATTAACCCATTGTTTTACACCTGTGTTTTTGTTATAATTACGTTGGCTACATTGGTCAAGTAATTCTCCCACACCCTTTGCGTTGTACTCATTTTTGGTACACAATACCCCTAGTACACCCCTCAGAGCCTATCTTTTCGTTTCTAACTTTAAGCATTTTACTTAAAGTAAGAATTTGTTTACACCCCACTTAAATGTACACCCAAATCGCCTTAGCCTACCTTGTATGCACTCATTTTTAGTGCATTATTGTGACAACATTTGTTTAAACCCTTAGTTCATTATCTAATTGATTACATGGTTGCTAAGTCGAGTCATATCCTTGTACATATTGTTTTGGGACGATTGGGACTCATGGGTAAAGTACTAGTGTAATGGAGTAATGGGGAAGAACAACATTATTACCCCCATATGTGCAAAATATTTTAAAAGTACTCCAAGTGTTTCGATTATCTTAATTCGAGTCATTAGAATAGTTATTTGTAAAGTTATGTAAAAGTTCAAGTATAGGGGGAATGCAACGCTCCTACGATGTATTATTTTGGATGGTAGGGCAAGAGTGTATGAAAAAAAAATCGAAAAAATCAAGAAAAATACAAAAAAATGAGAAAAAGAAAAGTAGAAAAAACATACGGACTACCATCCCGTTTCATTTTATGTTTATTTTATGTTTTTGTTATTTTTTTTTAGCTTAATTCGAGTCTAGTCTTGGCTTAGCAACACCATATTGTACATGTAATTAATCAAGATCTTTAACTCGCCACCAGTAAAATATCCCTTATCCAACAAAACCGTGTTTATCATATCCCTACACCTAACGTTATAACCCGTTTAAAAGCCCTCTTTGATAGTTTATCTTAGGTGCTTACGCCTAGTGGAGGAGGTTTTTGATCCTTTCCCAAGCCTATGGTAATCTATTTGCTATGACAGGTAGTGAGAGATATTATCCGTTTTCATTTATGAGATATACTTTTATGACACCTGAGAGATGTGAGTATCTAAACACTACTTGTGAGGTGCTAGTTTGTAATCTCCGTGCTTATTATGATTAAAGTGGAACGACTATTTGTTGTAATTACTTTTATATTAGCGTTAAATGACCCCTAACTTGTATTTTGATTAGAATAAAAGCGCATTTGCTTGAGGACAAGCAAATCTCAAGTGTAAGGGTATTTGATGAAGCGAAAAGTGTATCGCTTTTAGGGGGTCATTTAAGCCCTAAATCGTATTTATTTGATCAAATATTGCCCTAAATCGTTCCTTTTGTCATTTTAGGTACTTTGGAGAAAAAAATCTGGAAAAGGAAGCATTTTGGACGTTTTTGGAGCATAAAAGTGAAGAAAACGACAAAGTCTCCAAAGCTGCTGGAAAAGTACACATGACGGCGTCAAGGATTGCTCCTGACGGCGTCACAGCTTGGCAAAAGAGGTGGATATGACAAATACACGTGACGTGCCAGAGAGTTTTGCAATGGAAATCTGACGGCGTCACCCTTTAAGGTGATCAAGGTCGTCACGGTTGAAGTTAAAGAGAGACGGCGTCAAGCACAAATCTGACGGCGTCAACCCTTGACGCGCCAGAGCGAATTTTGGAGGATTAAAGAGGGACGGCGTCAGGAAGACCATCCGGGAACCCTAGCCGCGGCGAGGTGACGGCGTCAAGCTCTATAACATGACGCCGTCAGCCCCTAAACTCTATATATAGTTTTGCAATTTTTAGTCATTAGTGTGCAACTTTGTGAGGAGAAACCCTAGACGAATTTTCTGCCATTTTTAAGGGTTTTATACCCTTGGATCTCCCATGTTTAATTGAAGATAAGTAATCAATTAATCATTCAATATGTCTATGTGTTGTTTGATTATATCTTGTTCTTGTCTTTTAATTAACATGCTAGGCTAGATTTATCTTGTGTTTGCTTAGATCTAATGAAACCTAACCATTGATTATTGGTTGTTGGTGTGTTATTAATTGTATTGGATGATTGTTTATCGATGTTAGGCTTAAGAAAACTGGCTAACCTCCTATACGGTAACTTGCTTGAACGTCTTAAGAAACATGAACCAATGCGTACTAAGGTTTTTATGGTTGTATTTAATGCATGAGCGAATTCTAGTGATCCCATGTTAGGAGCTTCTTAGCCGGCTCGACATAGGAGTGAAGTAGGAGCTTGTAGAGTTGGGGAAGTACGTACGCCACCCCACGATTGGTATTAAGGAATACACCCGTCATCCACGCGATTAATACACACTAATCAACCGGTAAAAGATAGTTAGGGAGTAAGGAAATCTGAGTAAACACATTTCTCTCCATATAAGTTCCACCACCTTTTCATTTTCAGTTATTTTATTTTATTTGCAATTGTAGTTATTTGGGTTAGTTGACTAGCAACTAATTCCGCCCACTCCTTCAAACCCGAGATTTTACTTGCTTTCCATAAAATATAAAAATACAAAAAGAATCTTCCCTCACCCTTAGACCTATTAGAGTAGTTTTTCAATCCTAACGACACTATTCCCCTAGAGAACGATCAATCCCCCGGTACTTGCCACTACACTATACTACATCGGTCAGGTACACTGCCTGGTGGGGATTGCAAGCCTCTTGAGATCCCTCGAGAGGTAAAACCTGTTGTAAGGTCGCAAAACCACGCATCATTTTTACAGCTATCACAATGTCTCAATACCTAAAGAAGCCCAAGGTTAGAAAGGATGTGCCCGTGGTCCAGAAGGATCAGTCCCCCGAAACGCATGCGGCCGCTCCCGCCGCTTCCCAAGCCGTCATCCCGGAGGAGACGGTTGAAACGACGAGGGTCGAAGTGTCTGACCCAAAGGTTTTGGAGGTCAGGAAGAGAAAACAGGACCAGAATGTTGTCCGGCCCACATCTCAGTCTCAAACACAGGGGACTAGATTCCGTCTTCATCCTGACTCGTCAGGTGGTGGTATGTTCCGAGAGGTTAAACGAAGTAAACCAAATGAGGGGGCCGGTATGGCGGGCCCAAAAGAAAGCGTCAGTGCTTCGGCCGCAAGAAAACAGCCGGAGGGGCCCAATGCTTCGGCCGAAAGAAAACAGCCGAAGGGGCCCAATGCTTCGGCCGAAAGAAAACAGCCGGAGGGGCCCAATGCTTCGGCCGGAAGAAAACAGCCGGATATCCCCGGAGGTATCGGCGGGGTCTTCGCGTTGGAGACCACTGGTGCTGGCAAGTTCTTCTCCTCTCTTTTTTTTTATTTAGGAAGTGTTGACCCCTGTCCCTTGCCTTTGTTCCGATAATAGTCGTTACTTAACTTTATTATTCTCTCTTATGAAAAAAGCAGGAGGTTCCTCCGCTGCTGCTCCTGATCGCGGAAAGGACAAAGTGACTGATGAAGATGACTCAGCGTCTTTGCATGTGCCGATGTGGAAAGTGCGCAAGGATGACCGCTTGGACAGCTGGGAGGTCTTTCGGGACTTGATGCTGAACCTACCGACTCCGAAAGAAGAGTCATTTTTGGAAGGTTTGGGGGATGCCGAGGCTGCTCAAAGGGCCTGGAAAATTTTGGGTATGGGGGCCGCTGCCCAGTCGAACTTGTTGCTTCGGTTCGAGGGCCTTCTTCATGATCATAATGAGCTGTATCGTGTTCACCAACACTGCGGAAACCTTGGAAAGAACGGGGGTGAGCTTAAACAGCTGAAGGTTGAGCATTCTACTTGTATGGTGAGAGAGTCGGAGCTGATGGGACAGGTGAAGGAACTGGAGTTGTTGGTGGAGGACGAAAGGTTGGCCGCGGCGGAACGAATCAGTGCCTTGGAAGCTGACTTGGAAAAAGCTAAAGTTAACCTGGGTGAGGAGGTGAAGGACAATTTGGCCCTTCGGGAGCAAAAGAAGGATCTTATTGCTCGGGTGGGTCGTACTGAAGGGGATAGGTTCAGGGTTGTTAAGGAGGTTATACCGGAGGTCGTTCGTCGTCTATTAGGCAGCTATGAATACAAGGAGCATTTGGCGGGACCTTTCAGCTTGTCCTCGCAATCTGGCTTCATGGAGGGCGTGATTGTGGGCCGCGAGCCGGAGGAGGTGGCCGCCATTGTGGCCAAGACGGAAGACCTGGATGTGGACGCCGCGAGGAAACTCGACCCGTTGTATGATGGGTTGTTTACCGCAGAGTATCCGTACATCAAGAAGATCAGTAGCTCCTACCTTAAGTCTCTTGATGAAATCCTGCAAATCTTCCCCGATCCTGCACCAGCTTCTTCACCCAAAAGTCTACCTGCCAGTGTCGCCGAGGGATCATCTTCCGGGGCTCCCGAAGCCGGGGTTGCTAATGTCGAAGGTTCTACTGTTGGAAGGGATGAGTCGGCTCCCTGATCATTTAAACAATTTGGTTCAGCTTGGTGTTGTAAGGCCTTCGAGCCAAGAACAATATATATTTTTTTTTATATCCGGATGACTGTAATAATTTATGACAAATAATTCGTATGGCTTATTTGTTTGTATATATCTATGACTGTTCTGTTTTCCGTATGTGCCATGTTTCATGTTTCGTGCTATTATTTTTGCTTGTTTCTGGAGTGATTTCCTCTTTTTGGTTTATTGGTCTCATTGTTACCTCGGGAGTAGGATTTTACATTTCGGTTGACATGACGAGGTGTTCTTTCGGGCATTTGAACGAACCTATCGGATTATGCGAAATTGCGATTATCAATGGCTGCCTTATCCTACTTCCATCCCTTTTTTTTTCTTCATCATTTTTTATATTATGTATGGTACTGCATGTGGAACGGAATAGGACAACTTGGATCTTTAAATGTGGCGCTGCTTTGGTTTGCTCGTCCGACTTTAGACTTCTTACGGGTCATCCCTTTATTTTTCTTTCATCTGCTTTCGACCCCCGACAAATGCCGGTCAATTGTTGTCGTTCGGCATTTGCCTGGGTTATGAATCGCATCACTTGTCTGTTATTACCTTTGCTACTCGCATAGTTTCGGAAGTACATTTCTACGTTGGAGCAACACTCTTATGATTACGAACGTATAGCACTTGTTTGTTATTACCTTTACTATTTGCATAGCTCCGGAAGTACATTTCTACGTTGGAGCAACACTCTTATGATTACGAACGTATAGCACTTGTTTGTTATTACCTTTACTATTTGCATAGCTCCGGAAGTACAAGTCTATGCATTTTTGTGTGGTTGTATGGTACCTCTTTGAACATTGACCACAAAAATCTCCGGAGGGGGCCAGCCTCTCGGAGGGATCACTTTTCACTTATGTTCAAAGTATGACAAACGATTCAGCTTTTCCGCAGGGATCATGGCAACCCCTTTCCGGGTATCAACCATCATTGGACATTGACCACACACTCCCCGGAGGGCGCGAACCTCTCGCGGGGGGGGGGGGGGCACTTTCTAATTATGTCCAGAAAATAATGAACATTGATCACTAATCTCCGGAGGGCACGAACCTCTCGGAGGGACCACTCTCTAATTATGTTCGAGATATCACAGGTGGTTCAGCCTTTCCGCCAGGATTATGGCAACCCCTTTCCGGGTATCAACCATCTTTGGACATTGACCACACACTCCCCGGAGGGCGTGAACCTCTCGGGGGGGGGGGCCACTTTCTAATTATGTCCAGAAAATAATGAACATTGATCACTAATCTCCGGAGGGCACGAACCTCTCGGAGGGACCACTCTCTAATTATGTTCGAGATATTACAGGTGGTTCAGCCTTTCCGCCAGGATTATGGCAACCCCTTTCCGGGTATCAACCATCTTTGAACATTGACCACACACTCCCCGGAGGGCGTGAACCTCTCGGGGGGGGGGGGGCACTTTCAAATTATGTCCAGAAAATAATGAACATTGATCACTAATCTCCGGAGGGCACGAACCTCTCGGAGGGACCACTCTCTAATTATGTTCGAGATATTACAGGTGGTTCAGCCTTTCCGCCAGGATTATGGCAACCCCTTTCCGGGTATCAACCATCTTTGGACATTGACCACACACTCCCCGGAGGGCGTGAACCTCTCGGGGGGGGGCACTTTCTAATTATGTCCAGGATGTCACAGGTATTCTTGAGATGTTCCTCAGAAATACTGCCTCCCTCCAGCGGCGGGGTAACTCCTTCCAACGGTGGGACAATTCCCTCCAACGGTGGGATAACTGCATTTAATATTAAAAATAGTCAATATCGGGTCTTTTAGAGAGATCACAAGCATTTCAAGGAGGCATTGCGGGAAAACTGCCCCCCCCCTCAACGGTGGGGAACTGTATTTCATTAGAATAGTTAACATCAAGCCCTTTCGGGCGTTACAAAAGGTACAATGAACCCTATTTATATGAACATTTTTTTTTATTATCAGTCGCCCGTTATGCTCGCGGCGCTTCTCTGCCCCTCCCTCCTCGACTTGTGTGTTCTCATCCGGTAAGCTTCCAGCCTTTCGAGGGGCTCGTGCTTCTGGCGGATGGTGTTCCCATAGGCTTTGCTTCCCCGACATGCGGTATTACCTGTCTTAAGTTACGAAAGTATTTGCGTTCCTTCCGTTAGTTTGCACATAATCATAGGATAGGATAAAATAACAAAGGTATTCCAGTGGTTATTTCGTATTGACAATTACCTGAGCCGTCACTCGTACCTTGGTGGGTCTGTCGGGGCCTTCTCGATCACAACATTGGTTCGCCTTCCTCCCGTCCTTTTTTCCGACGATGGGTTTCTTCCTTTGCTCATGCGGTATGTCTCCTCGCTCTCCCTGCGGCGAATGAGCTCTTTCCCCGATTTTTCTTATCCCCGCAACAGGTCCTTCCCCCGTACCATGATGTCTTCGTACTTTTGTCCGAGTGACCAATGTTGCTATGCCGCCTGGTGTGGGAAATTTGACCATCGAATGGATAGTTGAAGGTACGGCACGCAACTTTTTTAAACCGATGCGCCCCAGTATGGCATTGTAAGGGGAAGGCGAATCGATTATGGCAAATTCCAAGCTGACTTTTCGGGACAAACCCTGATTTCCGAAACAGACTTCCAGGTCTATCACCCCTCGTGGTCGAATGGGTTTTCCCGTGAATCCCATCAAGATTGTGCTAACCTCCTTCAATCGTGCCCTGACCGCCGGATCCAGACACTCGAATTGGTGCCCGTACATTATTTCCATCGAGGCACCAGGGTCGACGTAGACCTCACGTATTTTTCTCCCCTAGCTTCCATTTCAATTACCAGCGGTTCGTCTGACATCTTCTCCGGAAAAATGGCTGGAAAACTTATCGGCACGTTCATCCATTCTTCTATCTCTGTTTCCTCCATTTTCCGAGAGGTCCGAAAGCCTCGGATCATGTTGATTATTTTCCCTTTATTCCCTTGGTTGTTACCTCCTTGGTTAGTTTTCCTTCCTTTCCTGAGGTCTTTCACCAGATGGTCCAGTTTCCCTGTACTCAACGCAGTTTTTAACTCCTCCCTGAGTTGCCAGCAGTCGTCAGTGAAATGTCCTTTCTCCCCATGATAGTCGCAATACCTGTCCTCACAATCCTTCTGTGGTTTTCCCTTTGTTGGAGGAGGCTGCGGTAACCTCAGCTGGTGCTCTGTTGCCAATATTTCCTTCGGTGTCTTGGTAAGGGTGTCCAAGTCTATCGGCGGACATCAGTTCGGCGAGGGTCGGTCCTCCCAGCGTTACCGTACCTTGGGGCGACATAAGGTGCATAGTAATCGTTCCTTCGTCCTTTAAATCCGACCTTAGGGCTGTTCCGGCGGTAATCTCCAACAGGGGGTTTTGATTGGTAGTCGCCTTTGTTGTGATACGGGTTAGGCCGAGACTCCATTCTCTCTCCTTTCGGCAATTCTGTTGTCCGGAAGGCCTCCTCGGACCGAACAAAATCATCGATCCTTTCCAACATTTCGTCGACGGTTTTAGGAATCTTATCTGAGAATTTCTTGGCTAACTCCGGGCAGTGGTGGCCATTCAGAAATGATCCGATTTGCATAATTTCTGGGGCGTCCGGGAAGTTGTTGGCCTCGCAAATCCATCTTTCCTTAAAGTCCGGAAGGCTTTCGTTCGCCCTTCGGTGAATTTTATTGATCTCTGTTAGGTCTTTGGTGCTTATTCTTAACATGCTAAACCTGTTCAAAAATCTCTTCTGAAGTTCGTCCCAACTATCAATGCTTCCCGTCGGGAGCTTATCGAACCATCCCCTGGCTTTCCCATCCAGGGTTTGTTGGAACATTCGACACCATACGGGCATGAGCCACTCTTCATGATTTCCCGCTCTGGTGAAACGATTGATATGGTCATCCGGATCGGTGGTTCCTTGGTACGGTTTCAGGTTCGTCTGGTATCTTGTGCTTGGGAGATGAAAACTCTATGATCCTTTTCGTGAACGGGCACTTGATCATTTCCTTGAATGGTTTGCTCAAATCATCATCCGCCTTTTTTTCCCTTTCCGTAGGGTGACCCTCCAACATCTTCTTCCTCCGAATTTTCATACCCGTCGTCGAGCCTCAGCATTCCGGGGCTCACCAGGTTGCGATTGCCTGGTTGTTTGAACAACTCTTTCAAGGCCGAAAGATGACCTGCGATTAGGGCTTGGGCATCTGGAGGATCTTGGTCTCCTCCGGATCCTCCGGCTCCCCCCGCGTTCCGGACAGGGGTGAAGAGGGGTGTAGTACCCGTCGTCTCGAACGTTTCAAACGTTGGTGTAGGACCTGTCATCCCGAACCTCAGGTAGATCGAGCGGAAGGTCCCACGGATGGCGCCAATTTGTTGAAGTAATTTCTTGCAACCACTTCAGACAAATAAAGATGGCCTTCCGGTTGAACTCAGCTAGGGTTCTTCCGGGAGGCTTGGGTGCTGATCCCTTCGGCTATTTGAGGTCCTCCGGGTATCTGCACACAACAGCACACGTTAGGCTCGCCCCGGGTGTTATCCCAGGACCCACCTCCGGTGTGAGAGTAAGTATTTGGTATTCCGAAAGGGCTATCAAGTAAGGTGAGAAGTAAATGCAGGTTCTATGTTAGTTGAGAGTAGTAAATGAGCTGAGTATTTATAGTACTCAGCCTCGATACCTGGAATGGCGGCGCCGGATTTTCAGGGAACATGTCCCCGACATAATCCCGTAAATCCTGGGGCGGCGGCGGCGGTGTCTGCAGCTGCCATCTGTCAAAAGGTAAATGCCACCTGTCTTATTACTTACAGTGATACTGACCGGAAGAGTCGCGTGTCCTCCAGTAGGTCCGGATGGCTGTGCATCGTCCGGACGATCAGTCAAGACAGGCCGTTCGGACACATACGTCAACACCACACACTCGACACTAACACTAATGTCATTTATTTTTTCCCGAGTTATTTAGATAATAATGTTTATATTCACATTGGATGATTCCATGTCAACAAAATAATGCTCATACCAAGCAATTCTACTAGATAATTTTGTCATGTTTTAACAACTCTGCATTGTTGGCTTCTCCTCATTTCACACACAAAAAGAGATTTAGAAATGCATACTTTTTAAATTCATTTTCATCATCTTTTTGTTGGATGGTGATGACACTAAACATAATAATTGTTATATAATGGAAACAGTGTTACATAGTTTTTTTGTTACATCATAATTGATCGATGCATGGTCCGAAACAATATTGCTTTTGTTAAATGCATCATATGTGTGTGTTTTCGGACTCAAGTAGGGTTACGATCCTACAATTATAACCGTACATTGTCGTCAACTTTTTATTTGATAAGAGCGCGTCCTGTTAGGATGCAGAATGCCGTTTTTTCCTAGTATATTTATACTAAATACTAATCCTTCTAATAAAACTTCGACCTTCTGATTTGATAATAAGTGATTATGTAGGATGCTATCGGTTATCAGTCACACACAGGGGCGGATCTACTCATACAACAGGGTATGCACTTGCATACCCTGTAATTTCTTCGTGTAGTGTAAAAAAAAAATAGTTCAAAGACTTTTTCAGTGAAATACCCTGTAATTTACCCAACAAAAATGAGAGTGCACACCCTATCCTGATTTCCTAGATCCGCCACTGGTCACACATTGTTTTGTAATATTTATGTAAAATAACTGGCTTGTGCTAGAATTATGTATGTGAAGAAATGTAACGACCAACACTTTGTATGATCCTCAAACATGATAAAAGCTAACTCGGAAACAATATAGCATGTTCTATATTCGTGACATTTCTTTAGTCCATTACAAATATACCTCACAAAATCATTTAATAAAAACACCCCCACACAACGGTTGAGTAAACGACCGAGTGACTGCTGTAAACGGGTAGGACTAGTTTTATTTGTGGGGTGACCGAGCATACGACCATCCATTACGAATGGTCTAAACGTTAGAGTTTGGTTGGCTGGGTTCAAAATCCGACTCTTATGTAATTGTTTGTTTTGTTTCTAGCATCTTGCTAGTTAATAAACTCCCGCCATTAAATTAATAATAATAATAATGGGCAAATGGTACAAAAAGACATCAAAGTTAGGGTCCATTTTCAATCAAGGTATCCAACTTTTTTTTTTGCATAAAAAGGTTCCCAACTTTTTTTTTTGGCGGATTTGGGTTTTTTACTAACGGGTGTTAACTCAGTTCGTTAGTAAGTTACATGTTTGGTCCTCGAGGTCGTTAACTCAGTTCATGCAACATCCAAAAACAATTTCGAATTTTTTTTTTACATGTTTGGTCCTCGAATCTTATACTCATTTCATGCAACATCCAAAAAAAAAATCGAAAAATATTTAAAAAAAAATTATCAAAAAAAATATTTTCTTAAAATATTTATATATTACTTTTTAAATTACTTTTTTTTTCAAAAAATATGTAAAAAAAATTAAAAAATATTTCGAAAAAATTAAAAATATTTTCGAAAAAAAAAATTCGAAAAAATTAAAAATATTATCGAAAATTAAAAAAAAAAGTTACAAAAAAAGTTCGAAATTTTTTTTATAAAAAAATAAAGAAAAATTTCGAAAAAATTAAAAAAAAAATTAAAAAATTAAAAAATATTTCGAAAAAAAAAAATTTCGAAAAAATATTTTCGAAAAATATTTGAAAAAAAAAAATTAAAAAAAAAGTTCGAAATTTTTTTTTTAATTACTTTTTTTTTTAAAAAAAATTAAAAATATTTTGCGAAAGTAATATTTTTAATTTTTTTTGAAAATATTTTTTCGAAATATTTTTTTTTTAATCTTTTTTTTTATTTTTTTTTAAAATTTAAAAATATTTTCGAAAAAATATTTGAAAAAAATATATATATATATTTTCGAAAAAATACTTTTTTTTTTAAAAAAAATTTCGAACTTTTTTTTTAAATTTTTTTTTCAAATATTTTTCGAAAATATTTTTTCGAAATATTTTTCGAAAATTTTTTTTTCGAAATATTTTTTAATTTTTTTTAATTTTTTCGAACAAATTTTTTATTTTTTTTTTAAAAAAAATTTCGAACTTTTTTTTAACTTTTTTTTTTTAATTTTCGAAAATATTTTTAATTTTTTCGAAATATTTTTTAATTTTTTTTAAATATTTTTCTAAAAAAAAGTAATTTAAAAAGTAACATATAAATATTTTAAGAAAATATTGTTTTGATAATTTTTTTTTAAATATTTTTCGATTTTTTTGTGTGGATGTTGCATGAAATGAGTATAAGAATTCGAGGACCAAACATGTAAAAAAAAAATTCGAAATTGATTTTGGATGTTGCATGAACTGAGTTAACGACCTCGAGGGCCAAACATGTAACTTACTAACGAACTGAGTTAACGCCCGTTAGTAAAAAACCCAAATCTGCCAAAAAAAAAGTTGGGAACCTTTTTATGCAAGAAAAAAAGTTGGATACCTTGATTGGAAATGGACACTAACTTTGATGCCTTTTTGTGCCATTTGCCCTAATAATAATAATAATAATAATAATAATAATAATAATAATAATAATAATAATATGGATATTGCTGGTCCTTCTTTTGATGATGTTTTATGTACTTTTAATGTTAATATGGATATTGACCTTTTGAGTAACCCTAACGAGGTCGCTGCCCCCAAACTTATGAAGAAATTGGCAGATATATATTTCGATCGGGTTACCCAAACTGTTGAATCTACATACCATCTAGCTCCTCGACAGATGGCTTTATGGAGTTCACTAAAGGAGGATCATACTTCAGATTGGCTTAGGGTGGCTCCGATTTCGGGACTGGGACAAACTATGAATGCCAGGACTTATCGTTGTGTGTTGTGCTATCGGTTGGGCGTTCCTCTTTTCACTATTCATGTACCGTGTTCAGCCTGTTCTAGGGTTTTCACTGAAGATATTTATGGGGATCATGCTGTTTCATGTGCGGGTATTGTTGGCATTAAACACCGGCATAACATTGTACGTGATGTTCTTGTTGATATTTGTTCTCGGTCCGGAATCTCAGCTCGTAAGGAGGTGGATATTGGGCTTCATGGAGACAGGGACAGATCCTTACGACCGGCTGATATATTGCTTTATTCTTGGGACGATGGGCGTGATGTATGTGTTGATCTTACGGGTTCGTCGCCTTTGACGCATTCTGGGATGATTGATTTTATGCCAGGGCGTGCGGTTATTGATGCAGCACAGCGTAAACGTGTCAAGTACGATGCCAAATGTGTTGATATCGGGTATGGTTTCCTCCCCTTCTCTTTCTCTTCTTTTGGAGAACTTGAGAAGGATGCAGTAACCCTACTAAAGCGTATTCGACGATTCTTTATGACTCAAGACATTGGGGCGCGTGCTGCGGTTCATATTTTTAATAGAATTGGTTTTGCTATTGCTAGAGGTGTGGGGGCCCAGTTAGTTTCTCGGCTTCCCACCAATTTCTTGTAAATTCTATGAGTTTTTAATGAAGTGATGTTTATAATAAATAAAAAAAAATAAAAAAAAAAAAATAATAATAATAATAATAATAATATTTTTAGATACAACAATTTAGAAAGTTGTAAGCGTTTGAGTGTGGTTTAATCTAAAGTTCGCAAAAGGAACTTTGCTTGACTTCCACATGTGAAGTCAAGTGTTTAACTGATTCAAGAAGATTGAAGGGTTAAAAACGACAATTTATAATTGTCGTAATCTATCTTTTAATATATGCATTTTTCTAATTTTTGCTAGAGATTTGTTTAGACTTATAAAAATTATTTTGTTTCCTTAATTTTGTTTTAGTAGAGATTCTTAGCTTTCTCTTTAAGACTTCCTTAAACTATAAATAATTGTAATAGTTTTAGGTTTTGAAGAAGTTATGATGAATTGAATTAAAAAGAGTGTTTCTCTTGAAGTCCCGGCTGGGCACCTTTTGAGGGTTTATAGAATTCGTTTGTTCTTTGTTCTTGTGTGGTTTCTTTCATTCACAACGGTCCCGCCATCATTTTGTTACACCCCGTGAATGCTTTGACCAAAAACTTTGACTTTTACGCGGAAACGACCCAACTTTGACCTTCATTCCAAAACTCTTTTGACCATTAACAAAATCCTTAGACATATAGACCTTGAACTCATTTTTAAATGAGACTATACTCAAATACTTTTAAAATGACGGGTGGCACCCTAAAGTGCACTGTAACCTGTACTGTGCACTAAGGACCCCTAAAGTGCACTATAACACCTCCGGTGCACTATAGACCCCTAAAGTGCACTATTTTCTTAAAAATGACCTGTATGCCTTTAAACACAAAAGTCGACACTTTAGACCTATATTTAAACACATTTAATACACATTGAACCAAAATATACCATATACATTGTTTCCCAAAATTCTTAACCCATTTGACCCAAAACGGGTTAAAATGGACCTTGTCCCAAACACCCCCTTTTTCTGCATAACCCTTTTGTGCACTTTTGACCCATTTTCCGGAAAACGGCTTCTATAACATGACATAACACCAAAACTTCCAGAAATCATTAGGACATTATAAACATCAAATATATAAATAAACTTAGTCATAACGACCCATGAAAACGTGCTTTACAAAGTGACGGGTATTATGCCAAAATACCCGTTTTGACCCATTTACACTACGAACCACCTTTACCACTTCATTTGCCCACCAAACTAGACTAACGTCATTACTTTAACATACAAGACATGTTTCATAAACACTTGACCCGTTCACAACCTAAAATGGGTATATTTACACTTAATCCAAACGCCCCTTTTACTTTGACTATAAACACATAAAGCATACTTTGACACAACGGTTGACCACCAAATCAATAGGACAACCTTGACATACATTTTGCCACTTGGCTACACTATACAAAACATTACTTGACTCACGGGGGTAAAACTTTACACTTGAGCTCGGTGTCTAGCTATGCTCTACTTACTTACCAATCTTCTAATATCACATAACCGAATCTTTATCCTTAGTCCAAGCCTTCCATGATAGCATACAAACTTACAAAATGGTTAGACAACTAAACTATAAGCTTTCGCTTAGTAAGTAACCCGACATAAAACACATATCATACCCATATTATCACATAAGCATCATGATCACTTACTTGGCGCTCAAACCATAACATTCAATCTACCACATAAACCTTCATCACATAAGCTACAACAAGTCTCGCTAGCAAATTGTCACATATATAAGCTTGACTAGCTTATAACTAATCACCACTTTCCTAACCTTCATCCATTACTCAAAACAAGTAATAAGCTTTATCATAAAACATAACACATATGGATCATACATATATAACACATGTTTTAGTACAAGTTACTTACCTTAGCAACCCAAGCTAAGATTACCCACCATAATCACCATCATCATCAACCTTTAATCATCATCATCATAATATCATCATAAACACACTAAATCATAACACCATACAAATACTTAACACATAACATAATAATCATAACAATGGTTTATACAACCATTAGCTTATCCCTAACAACAATAATCATCAGATAATCATATATTGATTATATGATGATCAATCCCACCATTTATTCATCTTCCCCAAGTTAGGGTTCATAAACCCTAACTTCTCAATTCATCAATTACACTAGAAATAGAGATTACTTACTTGGTATGATCATAGCTAGGAAGGACTATAAACATGGGGCCTTCATCTTCTTCATCTTAAGTCATCATCTAGCTTCTTCCCTCTCTTTTTCTTCTCACTAAAAACCGGACCCAACCTTATCTCAATAATAAGGGAATTGTCTAGAATTCCCTAGATAATACTAGTTAGGTGGTATCTTTGGCCCTTTGGCACATTAAGCCCCTCAAGTCTCTTTGCTTCTATTTTGGCCACAATAACTTATAGCACATTTAACACTTGGCAACCTAAGTCCCTTTAGTTATGCATCATATTTTATATATAACTACATTAGTCATATTCTGACTATCGGGTTTGACCACTACACAAAATACATTGACTGGCCAATCACGTAAGGCCTTTGGTCCACTTTCATCTAGGGTGGGGTCCAAGTACCCGAGAAACGGGTCTAACATATTTGGTATCAAGAGCCTAGGTTCGGGGGAGAAGAAATCACAATACTTTGAGAAGCCAAATAGAGAGAAACGAGTTATTCATTTCAGCTCGTCACATCCTGCACAACTGTGGGAGAATTGACGTTACAAATTCGTTAACCGTTAGATCGTTTTGATTTACGGGGTCGGGGTACAAAAGTCACAATCTAAAATCTCACCGTTCGGATTTGCTATTTGAGGTTTCTACAAGACGATACACTTTTCTGAAGTTGTTGATTTTTCAGCCTAAATTTTATACATATGGCTATGCTTATCCCTACAATTTTGTGGACGTCGAAGACCTTTTGGTTATGTAATTTGTAGATTCTCCGATCGAGGCAACGGTACATCAAACCAACAAGGACCACGTGTTGTAAAGAATGAAGACCTCCTTTAACAAGTGAAGGAAGTTTAGACGGATTCTAAAAACAAGCTAATCGTAGAGTCACCAAATGAGGCAACGGTCATGTGAGTGAGGATGATGTCACTTCACCTGGATGATCTTATCGAATGGTTGGCATGATGGAACATGATTCTCCATAGAGAAGCCGTGTTAAGGAAACGGAGAGGGGATAGAAATTTTCAGAGTTCGAGACTTGGAAAGATAAGACTCGAGGACGAGTCTTTTCCAAGAGGAGGAGAATGATGCCGGGCATGTTCGAGCTCCCGTTCATCTGGCTTAGCCGCCGATTCTTTGGTCAACATGTGAAGTCATGTGTTTAACTGATTCAAGAAGATTGAAGGGTTAAAAACGATAATTTATAATTGTCGTAATCTATCTTTTAATATATGCATTTTTCTAATTTTTGCTAGAGATTTGTTTAGAATTATAAGAATTATTTTGTTTCCTTAATTTTTTTTTAGTAGAGATTCTTAGCTTTCTCTTTAAGACTTCCTTATACTATAAATAATTGTAATAGTTTTAGGTTTTGAAGAAGTTATGATGAATTGAATTAAAAAGAGTTTTTCTCTTGAAGTCCCGGTTGGGCACCCTCTGAGGGTTTATAGAATTCCTTTGTTCTTTGTTCTTGGGTGGTTTCTTTCATTCACAACGGTCCCGCCATCATTTGGTATCAAGAGCCTAGGTTTGGGGGAGAAGAAATCACAATACTTTGAGAAGCCAAATAGAGAGAAACGAGTTATTTGTTTTAGCTCCTCACATCCTGCGCAGCTATGGGAGAATTGACGTCACAGATTCGTTAACCGTTAGATCGTTTTGATTTATGGGGACGGGGTACAAAAGTCACAAATCTAAAATCTCACCGTTCGGATCTGCTATTTGAGGTTTCTACAAGACGATACACTAGTCTAAAGTTGCTGATTTTTCGGCCTAAATTTTATACATATGGCTATGCTTATCCCTACAATTTTGTAGACGTGGAAGACCTTATGGTTATGTAATTTGTAGATTCACCGATCGAGGCAACGATACATCAAACCAACAAGGACCACATGTTGTAAAGAATGAAGACTTCCTTTAACAAGTGAAGGAAGTTTAGACGGATTCTAAAAACAAGCTAACCGTAGAGTCGCCGAATGAGGCAACGGTCATGTGAGTGAGGATGATGTCACTTCACCTGGATGATCTTATCGAATGGTTGGCATGACGGGACATGATTCTCCATAGAGAAGCCGTGTTAAGTAAACAGAGAGGGGTTAGAAAGTTTCAGAGTTCGAGACTTGGAAATATAAGACTCGAGGACGAGTCATTTCCAAGAGGAGGAGAATGATGCAGGGCATGTTCGAGCTCCCGCTCCTCTGGCTTAGCCGCCGATTCTTCGGTCAACATGTGAAGTCAAGTGTTTAACTGATTCAAGAAGATTGAAGGGTTAAAAACGATAATTTATAATTGTCATAATCTATCTTTTATTATATGCATTTTTCTAATTTTTGCTAGAGATTTGTTTAGACTTATAAGAATTATTTGTTTCCTTAATTTTGTTTTAGTAGAGATTCTTAGCTTTCTCTTTAAGATTTCCTTATACTATAAATAATTGTAATAGTTTTAGGTTTTGAAGAAGTTATGATGAATTGAATTAAAAAGAGTGTTTCTCTTGAAGTCCCGGTTAAGCACCCATCAAGGGTTTATAGAATTCCTTTGTTCTTTGTTCTTGTGTGGTTTCTTTCATTCTCAACGGTCCCGCCATCATATCTACTATACGTTCGCTCTAAAAGAATAATAAAAATAAATCATTGGTTAACTTTTAATCACTTTTTAACAGACATAAAATTCTAAATAACTTTGTAAAATAGAGTTGGGTGAGTAGTCATGTTAATAAAGTAATTGGTAGCAATAATTAGCTTGCAATATTGGGTTAAATAATAAGATTAATGATTTGGAAATGTAGAACCAAAGATCTGATGATCGGGTGATTTCTGTGGTTCGGGTGGTTGGGATTGGCTGAAGAAGATGATTATCTTCATCTTTTAGAGAGAGAAGTTAGTGAGAGGGTGGAGAAACTAGAAATGATTATCTTTATTAAAAGAAACAAATAAACAATACACAAATTTCCCACACCCCATATGGAGAGTCATGTGGGGTATTTATAGGTCCTATTACATCATTAGTTTGCCATTTAAACATAAGTAGTCCCTGCGTGTACTACTTATTATCAATCTAGTCCAATTCACGTGAGTGACGATATCTTTATAAAAAACCGAGTCTAACAATCTCCCTCCAAGATATCGTCACACATGAATGGTTACAAATGAGACCTATAAACAAAGTAAATTACAATAATAAACTTTTGTTGAAGTGCAGAGTCTCTGTAGTCTAGATCCTGAGGCAGACTTGAAGTTCTCTATTCCAAAGATCGCGGCATCGATCTTTGGTGCTGACGGCACACATCCTTGTAGCTCTGAACTTCAACTGTAATGTACTAGTTAGGTTATTACTCCCTCCTAACTAGTGGGCCCTTTATTCTTTTCTGCTCCCTCCTGAATCGACAACTTTCTTTAGTCTTCAAACACGCAGCGGAGACTGTAGATACTAAAGGAAGCACAATGGTTGTCGTTCTGGAGCATCAACATATCTCACAAAGTATTTGCATCCAAGTTGGTAATAATCCATACTTCTCCCTCCTGATGATTGCGAGTTATCGGAATCATCATATTTTAGTGTACATGGCTTTGATTACCTTTGACTTGATGCAATATTAAAACCATAACAGCCCGTCGAAGCATAATTTTGTGAGAATATGTCGAATAAAATACTCTCAATACTTCTCTCAAACCAACCTTAAAATTCACCGGCTTCTAGTAAATGACCACATGTGGAGACAACCTGATATGACCAACTTGAAAAAGAAGTAAAACCCCTTAGATATGTGACTTAAACTTGTACGATAGTGTGACTAAGAACCTATACTGAGCACTACAATGTAACTCCTTAAAGCATAGATCGTTTCATATACCCATCCAACCTTCCTTAATTGTATATGAACCTCTCTCGAATTATCCACATCTTTGTGTGACACTGAGTACTACAACGTATCTCCTTTAAGTGATAGTTAACTAGGTCTTCGTCCATCCACCCCTTGACCTATGAAAACTAGATAAATCAAGACTTAATCACTACACACATGAGTGCCCAAACAAGTATCTCTGAAAGTCATGCATCCATCCAACCTCTAGACTTTGAGATAAATAAGTACGCATGCTGTGAAATGTCACTTCAAAATCAAATTAATAATACCGTACTTCCCCGCAGTCGTTCTTCTTAACCATATTAGCCGTGAACGATGTATCCCCGTAATTGTTGCGATGGAATCCTTATTTCCCTCCATTTTTTTTTTAATTTTTTATTATTTTTTTTTTCATAATTTGAAATAAACTATGAAATGCAAGTATAAGAATGCTAGAAAAATTTGAGTGTTACAGATTTTGACGCCAATTTTCACCGAAAAAATTCAAAATTTGACCTAAATATTTGAATTTTGAGCCAAAATTTTCACTGTTATACCAAAATTTGAATTTCGCGTAAAAATTGAACGTTTAATCACCTGAAAAAAATTAAATTTTACTCAATTTTCATTTTTTTTTTTTTTTTTTTTTTTTTTTTTTGGAAGGGATTCAAAGTTGAAGGATTCTAATCGGACAGATTTCACAATTGCGATAAACCACATTTGCGATAAGCCTCACATTTGCGATAAGTCTCACAATTGCGATAAGTCTCACATTTGCGATAAAAAACACATTTGCGATAAGTCTCGCATTTGCGATAAAAAACACATTTGCGATAAAAATCACATTTGCGATAAAAAATCACATTTGCGATAAAAATCACATTTGCGATAAAAATCACATTTGCGATAAGATCCACAATTTCGATAATTTGCACAATTGCGATAGGCCGTTGACTTTATCGAAATTCCACCAATAATTGAGCACCAATACTTGAGCCAATTATTGAGATCCACTGTTCCGACCATAACTTCCGACCATCTTTTCTGTCCACCTTTTTGCGACCCAGATATGACCATAAACCCATTTTGAGCATAAAACTCAACCATATATCCATCAGATCTGACTATTTTCACGGATTAAAGGACAAAATAATCTCAAATAAAACTTGAATATAGAACTGTTACCAGATCTAAACTCGTATAAACATGGATTAGAGACTTTTTGACCATATTTTGGATACAAGAATCTTGTAATATAACTACTTTTATCGAATGAAACGGAAAAAATTCCGATGACCGAATTTTTTTTTTCCCGATGACCATAAATGGTGATAAAAAACAGCCTAAAACATGTAATCGAACCACAAAAATCAGTAAAGAACATAACCTGAAACATATCTCACCACGAATCGCCCCTGGTTAGCTCTTGATAGTTGATACCAATTGTAGAACCAAAGATCTGATGATCGGGTGATTTCTGTGGTTCGGGTGGTCAGGATTGGCTGAAGAAGATGATTATCTTCATCTTTTAGAGAGAGAAGTTAGTGAGAGGGTGGAGAAACTGAAAATGATTATCTTTATTAAAAGAAACAAATAAACAATATACAAATTTTCCACACCCCACATGGAGAGTCATGTGGGGTATTTATAGGCCCTATTACATCATTAGTTTGCCATTTAAACATAAGTAGTCCCTGCGTGTACTACTTATTACCAATCTAGTCCAATTCACGTAAGTGACGATATCTTTATAAAAAACCGAGTCTAACAGGAAATGCATCTAATTTGTTAATCTTTATTGTTTCGTGTAGTCATCTTTATTTTTTGCTATTAAAACACAAAACTCTCAAATTTTGATATTTGTGTGTATTTTGTAACTATTCTACCATTATTTTTCAATTTTCGAAGGGTAAAATGGTCATCTTATATGAACAAAATACACACAAATGTTGAAATTTGAGAGCTTTGTGTTTTAATAGCAAAATTAACAAGTTGGATGTATTTTCAAGTGATTAACCTTAAATAATACAATAGACAATTTTTTCCTTCATGACAAAAGTTACATATTTATACATTCAGGAAAATTAATTAAATTGTAAGTATATATAGGTTTTGCTTCATGAAAATATTTGATGTTTTCTAGAATTGTTTTACAAGTTTTTATTGATCACACAATTTGGTGGTGGATAATAATAGAAGGTGAGAAAAAAACCGAACTAAAATCAAAAGGTCTAAAATAATAACCCTAACGGTCGGAAAGCTAAGACCAGATCAGCGAGAATCGATGGATTTTGGTTTTTAAGTAACGTAAAAACCAAATTTCTATTCAAATTTTTATTATAGCCAAAAATCAAATACGTGAATGTATTGTGAAAGTTCCAGGCTAAGAGTCGTAATTTCTATATATAAAAGAAAACCATTTTATACAGTAATTACCGAAGTATCGTATACTTCTTGTGTTTCTTTACTAAATAACTTTGTAAGGCCCAAGGGTGTGGTTACGAGTAATACCAATTTCTCTTTCGGGACTCTCTCTAACACCGCCCCTTCTTTGCGGGAAGAGGAAGTTTTATTTCTCGAGGAAATGGGCCTAACTCCACTCGGATGAGAGAAAGACCCTTCCCATGGGTTGTGTTTAAACATATTTTAATTAAAAAATTTGCATTAAATGAACGCTAAACACTCAATGTTTAACATCACATTCCATGTTTAAAATAAAAAAATATGTATAATTATAGAATATACCACTTCATTTAATGCAAAAAATTTAATTAGAGTATGTTTAAACACAACCCCATGTGTTTTGGTTAACAAAACCCTAATAACATTAATGAAACTAGAGATATGTGCTGCAATAGTTGACGGGGAGAAAAAATAACGTAAAACTGATATACCGATGAAAGACCTCACCACACACTCGACACTAACACTAATGTCATTTATTTTTTCCCGGGTTATTTAGATAATAATGTTTATATTCACATTGGATTATTCCATGTCAACAAAACAATGCTCATACCAAGCAATTCTACTAGATAATTTTGTCATGTTTTAACAACTCTGCATTGTTTTATTTCTATTACGTACCCTACTCGTTTAATCCACCGTTCATTGTTGGCTTCTCCTCATTTCACTCAACAAAAAGAGATTTAGAAATGCATACTTTTTAAATTCATTTTCATCATCTTTTTGTTGGATGGTGATGACACTAAACATAATAATTGTTATATAATGGAAACAGTGTTACATAGTTTTTTTGTTACATCATAATTGATCGATGCATGGTCCGAAACAATATTGCTTTTGTTAAATGCATCATATGTGTGTGTTTTCGGACTCAAGTAGGGTTACGATCCTACAATTATAACCGTACATTGTCGTCAACTTTTTATTTGATAAGAGCGCGTCTTGTTAGGATGCAGAATGCCGTTTTTTCCTAGTATATTTATACTAAATACTAATCCTTCTAATAAAAACTTCGACCTTCTGATTTGATAATAAATGATTATGTAGGATGCTATCGGTTATCAGTCACACATTGTTTTGTAATATTTATGTAAAATAATTGGCTTGTGCAAGAATTATGTATGTGAAGAAATGTAACGACCAACACTTTGTATGATCCTCAAACATGATAAAAGGTAACTCGGAAACAATATAGCATGTTCTATATTCGTGACATTTCTCTCGTTCATTTAAACTATAAACAACCTGTGTGAGGTAGATGGTATAGATGTGAAAAAATGCCGTTTTCTCAAAAAAATAATAAAAAAAAAAAAAAATAAATAAATAAAAATACTGTAGACTACCTATTTTCCGTATAATACTTAGTTTGACCTACGATAAAAATTAATAATATTAAACTAATGTTTGTGACAATTTTATTATTATTATTATTATTATTATTTTTTTTTTTAATGTGGGTAAATAGTAGGTGAAGCTCTAAGACCGAGTGTAATGGTGAGCAAACATGATCGCGGTCATCACTGCAACATTAGCTTCAACTGAATACAACCTTTTTCATAACCAACTTAGTGTAATAAAGCGACCGCGATAACCACAAAAAACATATCCTACTTAAACACAAATATACATCACAAAATCATTTAACAAAAACACCCTCACACAACGGTCGAGTAAACGACTGAGTGACTGCTGTAACGGGGAGGACGCGTTTTATTTGTGAGCTGTCCGAGCATACGACCATCTATTACAGATGGTATAAACATTTGAGTTAGTTGGTTGGCTTCAAAATCCGACTCTGAGTACTTTCATTATGTAGTTTGTTTTGTTTCTAGCATCCTACTAGTTACTAGTAATCAAACTTTCGCCGTTAAAAAATAATAATAATAATATTCAACTACTAACAAGATCGAAGGCGTATCCATGTTATATCCGATAGATGTCACAACCCACAAATGAGTTGATTAAATGCCACTTTAGTTTAGTACCCAAATGTAGGAAATGGTATGGCAGCTTTTTTAATTATTGGGATGTTGCTTTATTACAAAAGTGGAATTGTGATATACCACCCATCCTTTCTCAATTACTACTAGTACTACTTTTTAATCATCAATTTGGCCTTTTTGCAACAGGTGCATATACATAATTAAATCATTTAATATTTATACTTTGTATAAATCAAGAATAATCAACCATAAAAAACACGACAAAAAGTAACAAGTTTCATGGACAAAGACAAAAAGAGGTGTCATACATCATAGATTGAGTAGGAAATTTATATTGGATTTGATATCATGACAATTAGTTGAAAATATAACATAGAAATGTCCTTTAATTGACTAACTGAAACTAACACATAAGATAAATGCCAATTTAAGCAACACATTCTTTTAGAATGTTTGAGAATGCAAGATGGCTTATACAAGAAAAATTACTGTACTACCCCTGTCACAACAGTGGTATCTGGCAGTGCCCATATTTTTTCATCTTTACAAATCTACCCAAAGATGTCATGTAAATATATACCCGACATTAATCGACATTACGTGGCACCTTCTGATTGGACGAAGAGAATTAAAAAAAAAAAAAAAAACTAATGTCGCGTACATAGGTACACGACACTACCCGAAATCAACAATTGATAAAGTAATGCTAACTTTGTGAAAATTAAAAAACTTACAAAAGCTACCCTTTAACTTTTTGATAATTACAACTTTTTTATATAACAAACTTTATTCGTCAAATATTTAGTAAATATCTATCGAATTCTTTAATGAAAAAATATCGTTGCGAAGAGCTCTAAATTACGAACAAAACAAGCCCGATATTAACATGTTTTTGATGTACGTACGAATTTTTATAAAAAAATGTTGAAGTTATATATATATATATATATATATATATATATATATATATATATATATATATATATATATATATTTTAAAAAACTTTCAAAACACATTCTTAAACCACAGGGGCCAAAGACGTACAAAATTCTATAAAATAGGAATATCGTTTAGAAATAAAAACATAAAATTTATAAACTAAAAACAGTATCCTTTTTAGTCATAAAACAAAAAATGGCAATTTTTTTTATATAAACCAAAAAAAATTATTCATAAATTAACAACATTACATATGAAATATAAAACGTAAACGTACGAAATAAAAATATAAACATTCATAAACTTTTTATAAGATTTTTATAGAACTAGACATAACTAGCCCTCGGTTGAAACGTACGAAATAAAAACGTAAACATTCATAAACTTTTTATTTCGTACATTTACGTTTTATATTTTCTATGTAATGTTTTAATTTATAAATAAAAATTTTATTTTTATATAAAAAAAAAGTTAGCGTTTTTAGTTTAAGAATAAAAGGATACCATTTTTAATTTATGAATGTTCATGTTTTTATTTTTAAACGATATTCCTATTTTATAGAATTTTGTACATCTTTAGCCCCTGCGGTTTATGAGTGTGTTTTGAAAGTTTTTTTAAAAGGATACCATTTTTAATTTATGAATGTTTACGTTTTTATTTCTAAACGATATTCTTATTTTATAGAATTTTGTACGTCTTTAGCCCCTGCAGTTTATGAGTGTGTTTTGAAAGTTTTATATATATATATATATATATATATATATATATATATATATATATATATATATATATCATACTTCAATAATTTTTATAAAATCGTACGTAAGTCAAAAGCATGTTAATATTGGGCTTGTTTTGTTCGTAATTTAGAGCTCTTCGCAACGATATTTTTTTCATTAAAGAATTCGATAGATATTTACTAAATATTTGACAAATAAAGTTTGTTATATAAAAAAGTTGTAATTATCAAAAAGTTAAAGGGTAATTTTTGTAAGTTTTTTAATTTTCACAAAGTTAGCACTACTTTATCAATTGTTGATGTCGGGTAGTGTCATGTACCTATACGCGACATTAGCTTCTTTTTTTCTTTTTTTTTTTTCTCTTCGTCCAATCAGAAGGTGCCACGTAATGTCGGGTATATATTTACACGACATCTTTGGGTAGATTTGTAAAGGTGAAAAAATGTGGCACTGCCAGACACCACTATTGTGGTAGGAGTAGTACAGTAATTTTCGCCTTATACAAATTGCTTACATATGATTTTAATTAAGTGATTAAAATAACAATAGTTTGACAGTACTAAGTGGTTACAATCATAGTTCTTGCTATACCTAATTAAGTTTCTTTTGACAACTAACATGCATCTAATTTCACACAATTGGAAACATTCATCAAGAATCTCTCAACAAACAATTGTACGGATTCAAGTTTTGCTTGACTTCTTTGGCTACCAATATCCTTTTTTTTTTTTCATCTAAAAAATTATGGCATCTTTCCATGTAGATGTCATTTCTTGCAAAAGATGTTTTCGGAACAAGTAGGGATCCAAAGGCAGTACCATTTAAAGAGTTTTTAATAAAAGTTAAATTGGTAACCAAGCATAAGATTAAAAGTGTGAATCAAACATGTGTCATGTATCCCCGTCAATTATTGATTGTATATTTGTATATACCTTTTTACTTGTGCCAATACACCTTTTCTTATAATCTATGCACATTCTTTAATGATTTTTTCAAGAGAGAAGTATCCAAAGATGATCATTTCATATAAAAATTAAAGAAATTCCCTATAAAATGACCCAAAAAGTTGTCACTTAACAAACATAGAAGATGAAACAAATAATTGAAGTTTGTTCACACATAAAAAGGAAAATCCAAAGTAGTGTCATCGACTATTTTAAGTAATTACGATTTACTAGAGACCAATAAGATTTTATATTAAGCTCGGATACGAGTTAAAGAAATGTAGAGTGCACACTCGTTGAACTAAAATGTTTTCGCACAGACAAAGATGCGGGGGTCAAGGGGCAGCGCCAAAACACAACCAACAATTCAGTAGGTAAAAGGTTGTGACCCTTGGTGTTTAACCGATTTTAACCGCCATAACTGTCACAAATGTCTGTTACATAAACAGACACATCTGGTCTCATTCTAACATACGAAAACACACAATTCCTCTCTGTTTTGCTTTCTTCTCTTGTGCATAGAAAGAAAGTGTTCTTCTTGAACTATCCTGATAAGGATTTCGTAATATTGAGACATCAATAGGGTCGAATTACTTTATACGAAAAGTAAACAAACACGATTTGAGAAGATATCTAAGATTATCATCGACACTTACCCAATTTCTAACAAAATCATTTTCGAAAAGTTAAAAGTTAATCGTTTCTCGACTGTTTCGTATCAAGTAATCCATTACGAATACGTATAAGTGTTAGATTTAAACTAAATTACCATAATATCCTAAACAAGTTTCAATCATAGGTAGACACTGCATTATTTTTCACTCATTTGTCGTAGGCTAAGTGGTACACTAAATGCCAAAAATGATTCAATAATTTGAATTGCTTATCACATATTGTCCCAACAAGACAAATTTTAAACTCAGCTCATAGTCACAATTTTCAATGTTCCTCATAGTCATATGTTTGAGAATCTCGTATAAGAGTGTTGTTACATAAACTACATAAAACTCTCACCTTCCACAACGATAACAGTCAATTTAAGGCAATTTAAATGGAGGGAGTGGATGCGGGGTTCGGATCGGCGAAGCTCGGTGCCGATCGGGCACACCGCCGCCGGTGATCGGCGCCGAGCAAAACTTGGTTATTTCGGTGAAGTTCACCGAAGAAGAAGTGTCAGAATCTAAACGTTATTTAACGGGCAAATATTAGAAATAGCCGTTTGGCTCTAAAAAAAAAAAAAAAAAAATTTACCCCTTTTTTAAATTATACACACTATAAATATACACAATTCAATCACAACACTTATTTCATATCCAAAAAAAAATCTCTTATCCAACACTTTTATTAAAAAAATCACCACACATTTCTTATTCTAAAAAAATGTCTACTTCGTCCGAAGAGTGCATGTACCCGTCTTCAACCGACGATTCCATTGGTAGCTCGTTGCAATTTTGGCACGACTCGTATCAATGGGTTGTAGACACGGCAAGCTCTAGCACCGTTCGGCCTCGTACACACGTTGAGCGTCATCGAGAAGTTGGTCTTGAAACTCTACTAAATGATTGGTTCGTTGAAGAACCAAAGTACAATGACGCATACTTTAGAAAGAAGTTTCGTATGAATAAAACCATGTTTTTGAGCATAGTGGCTGATATTGAAGCGCAATTCCCGTATTTTCAAGAAGGTTATGACGCTCGTAGCAAGAAAAGTTTCACGGCGCTACAAAAATGCACCTCCGCCATTAAGCAACTCGCAACTGGTAATGCGCCCGATGAGTACGATGAGTATTTATGCATGGCCGCAAGAACGTCACGCGAAGCTCTTGATAATTTTTGTGACGCCATCGTTCAGTTGTACGGTCGAGAGTACTTACGTAGGCCGACTCAACACGATGTGTTACGCATTTTCGAGGCCCATGAGGCTCGACATCACATACCAGGGATGCTTGAGAGCATCGATTGCACACATATCGAATGGAAAAATTGTCCTAGAAGCTTGAGGGGGCAATATACGAGAGGTGACCATGGTGTCCCGACTATTATGCTTGAGGTTACAGCGTCACAGGATTTATGGATTTGGCATGCGTATTTTGGTGCTCCGGGGTCAAACAACGACATCAACGTATTGAATCAGTCCGACTTGTATCTTGCGGAGCAAAATGGAACGGCTCCGAACACCTCATTTCACGTGAATGGGCGCTTCTACAAACGCGGTTACTACCTTACCGATGGAATCTACAACAAGTGGTCAACCTTTGTTAAGGCATACCCGTATCCAACCGACCCAAAGGAAATAAAATTCAAGAGGTTGCAAGAGGGGGCAAGAAATGATGTCGAGCGAGCATTTGGTGTTTTAAAGGGAAAATGGAAAATTCTAGCTCGACCTATCCGGGCTATGACTAAAGTGAAGATTGGAAAGTTTGTGCACGCGGCTATTATTTTGCACAACATGATAATAAAAGGCGACGGGAGGGCAATATCACCGGTTCATATTATGGATGGACCGGTCGAACCGGTGTATGACGAAAACGTTGTGGCGGAGCTAATAGATGAAGACGTCCATCACCGCCTTCGATTTGATCTCACGGAGCACGTAGCGGCTCAAGACTTGCCGTATCTCGATGATTAGTTCTTTTATCTAGTTTCTTTTATGTCGTTTTTATTTTTATTTTATTTAAGTATTGTAGGATTTTTATTTTTAAGTATTGTAGGATTTTTATTTTTAAGTATTGTTGTTTTTTTAAGTATTGTAGGATTTTTATTTTTATTTTTAATGAAATGATATGTGTTTTATTTTTAAATAGTTTATGTATTAAAAATAAATGGAAAAAAAAAAAAGTGATGTGGAAAATGTGGGATTTGGGGTTGTTTGGGGACCATTGCCACCATTTTGGGGAAGTTTGGGGAAGGGTTGGGGTGAAATGAGTTGGAGGGTTTTTATTGGATGATGATGAGGTGGCAATTTGGGGAAGTTTGGGGAAGGAGTGACCACTCCCTCCCACAACCCTAACAGTCAATTTAAATCAAGAGCAATGTGATTATAGAGGCCCGTCAGTTAAATTTATATGTACCTACCGATAATATTAAGACATGTATATCGAAATTTTAGTAGTAAAATTACATAATAACTTAGCGTTAACGAATCAAAAGTGTAGAAATAAGAGGGAAACCGAAAATATTTTTAGTCAAATTCAACTAACTAAATGCTAAACCCTGAATATTATTAATAGAAAAGACAAAGACCTAAACCCTAAATGCTAAACGGGACTAAACCAACGGGTCAGGCGAATAGGCCTTATTAGTTAACATTCTCACTCAAACTCACAATACCACAGTGGTGAACATTGGGAGTTTGTCATACACAAAATAAACTAAAACTGAAAACTAAACACGCAGCCTCAGAGTGTCCCAGAGCTCAAACTCAGAGCTAGATGGAGTCTCAATCCGATGCAATCCAAACTGTAACATGGCGACAACAGTCAAGTCTAAAACAGACGGACAAAAGTAATTGCAAAATCAATAAGACAATCAACTTCACCACCAAAACTTACCCACACAAATATATCTTACAAGAAGCATTTACGGAGTAATAAACACACGCACACAACAACTTCCTACGACTCGGTCGACTGCATGACCGAGTCTTGCAAAATTTGGCTTCAAAACACGTCGATATGGGTGACCTTAACAAGTGAAAACGCGTCTAATATGCAACATAAGAGAGGAAGACGCGTGCAATTTTATCTATTACGGATGGTCTTAAACAAAAATAAATATAATAAAAATAGGAATGTTGTACCGTAAAATGAGAATGAGGCATCTTTGTGTGTTGCTTCATGCCGACAGTTGCTTTTGGTCCTAAACCTTTTTTCTTCGCAATCATGGCCTACCACCCATACTTACTTCTACTACCCCTTATATATTCACATTGTTTCAGTTTTAGTCCTCTTAAGAAAAATTATTGGTACACATATGCTGTACCTTGTACATGCTAAACTTTTCGGTTTTCACAAAATGATAGACTGATTTGTTTTCTTAAACATTCAGCGCTTCACCACCACAAATGTTAAGTTGGTCAATCAAGAAAGACTTTGAAGAAATACTCCTTTCGTCTCAAAATTATTGTCAAAAGAAAAGAATCACAAAGTTTAATAAAAGTGAGACCACTTTTATTTTCAACTACTCAAAGAGAATATTCCCTTACTATATTCTCTAGTTTTTACTTAAAAAGAAAAGTGGACAATTATTTTTAGACATTCCAAAATGAAAATGTGGACAATAATTTTGAAACGGAGGGAGTAGATGATTGTTCAATCCTAACTTCTTAACTTCTGACTAAAGATAATTATAACATGTATCGTTATTTATTGGGTTTTTCTAACTTGTGTCTTAGGGGCACAAGTTAAGCACACCAAAATGACACTAGGACCTACAAAAAAGTAATCAGGTAACCACGAATTTTATGGGTCCTTGAGTACTTTTTTGTGGATCCCTGGGTACTTTTGTACTTTTTTGTGTGCTTAACTTGTGCCCCTAAGGCACAAGTTAGAAAAACCTTTATTTAAAGCTAGATTTTTTATATGGGTTTGTCGACTTATAAAAAAGATGCCCTGAGTCAGAGTATTTAGCGATATAGACTTTATGAAAAAGAGTTATAAGAGCAAGTGGTACGTTAACATTCTCCCCACGTTAAAGTTTAACGCAAGGTGCGTTAAGGCAATGTTAACATTGCAGCATCGTGCGTTAAAGGAAAACTTTCACCTCCACGTTAAAGCTTTAACGTGCGTTAAAGTGTTGTTTTTTTGTGAGTTAAGGTTTAACTCCCATACCGTGTGGTTTATTAAAGTTTAAATCAGGTTTTTTTAGTTGAGTTATGATAAAAGTAGGGCCCAAAATGTTGAGTTAAGGTTGAGTGATAATAAAGGGTGTTTTTTTTAGTTAAAGATGAAAATGTTAAAGTTGATGTGGCGCTAACGTGGCAGTGAGTGAAACTTTAACTCAAGTTATGACACCTTTTGCTCTAAGGGTTTTTAATTCATGTCATGTAAACGATGTCTATATAATAGAAAGCGAGTTGCTTTTTTTTTTTTTTTTTTTTTTTTTGGTACGTGCATTTTTTGAACTTTGTGTCATGCATAGGGCTGAGCAAACGGACCGGACCGACCGAAGGACCGACCGAGACCGGACCGGACCGGACCGGACCGACCACATTCGGTCCGGTCCTCGGTCTTGACATTTTGGCTAATTCGGTCCTCGGTCCGGTCGGTCCGGTCCGGTCCGAACCACAATCCAATTATTTGGCCTTGTTGGACCGGACCGACCACATTCGGTCCGGTCCTCGGTCTTGGCATTTTGGCTAATTCGGTCTTCGGTCCGGTCCGGTCCGATCCTTGACCGATGCTCACCCCTAGTCATGCACATTGATTGATTAGTTTATGTGTATTAAAAAAAAAAAAAAAAAAAAAAAAAAAAAAAAAAAAAAAAAAAAAAAAAACTAGAATACTGAATGGGAAATTTAATACATCCCTCTATAGAAATTTATACTCTAAAGATCCTTTATATTTCCAAGTGTGCGATTCTTGTACACCCACTATTAAAAGGAGAATTTTATCCTCCAAATTGTCTTTCTCTTCAATAAAAACAAAAAATTTAATCATTAATTAATCTCCGTACACATTAAATACTCCCTCCGTCTCAATTTAATTGTCCATATTTCCTTTTATGGATGTCTCAAATTAATTGTCCACTTTCCTTATTTAGTAAAAACTAGAGAATCTAGTGGAGGAATATTTCATTTTAGTGGTTGAAAATTAAAGTAGCCCCACTTTTATTAAACTTTGTGTTTTCTCTCTCCTGACAAGTAAATTGAGACGGAGGGAGTATATATGAACGAAAAAAAACGTCATTCAATATTTTGAATAACCATTTCTAGAAAGTCATATGAAAAGCCATTCTAAAAAAAAAAAGAAAAAGAAAAAAAAAGACACTTAGATAGACAAACACGATATATTTTGTTAAAGATGTCTCCTATAGTTACATTTTAATCGAGTCCCAACCATATACTTCTTCTGTCACAAAATTATTGTTCTCAGACCAAAAAACGTCCACTTTAAATAAAGCGGAACAACTACACTTTTCAACCAATCAAATATCATCTCTACTAACTAAACTTTCTTTTGATTAGTTAACACAAGAAAAATAGTATTATTTTAAACCATCCGAAAATAAAAATAAGGACAATAGTTTTGAATCGGAGGGAGTATCAAGTAGTAGAAACTAAGAAAGTCATATTGAATATGAATGCATGCTAAATACGTGCTATAAAATGCTCAAAGTTTTAGAAGATCAATTACCTTAATTTGTATTCAAGTACACTATTCTAAAAATGACATACACAATACAGCTTATTTGATTGTTAAAAACACTAGGAGAATAGAATAAAAGGTTTTTCTCTTGTTTTTATTTGTGAAAATGACGTGTATCTACAGTATTGTTGATTAGTTTAGGTGTATAGTAGTTAATTTTTTATCTAAGTAAAGAGAAACAAAAATTCCAAGAAAATTAATGTTGGGAGAATTTTGCCCCCCTGATTTACAAGATTTTGCAGTTAGACCCTTCCAAGTTCCAAGGTTTCTGATTCTTGTAGCCTATATATATATAGATGTTGCAAAACCACTACCAAAAAGAGAAATTTATCACATTGCCTTTTCTATTTCCTTGTAAACCAAATATATAATCATTAATTAGTCTTCAACAAGCACTGAACACATAACCAATAAAGCAATGCAAGGACAAATTGTTTTTTACCACTTCTAGAAATCAATACAAACCAGATTATAATTACTTTAGCTGCCAAGATAATTAAGAATGGTACTACAACAAACATCATTTTGATATTGATTCATTGTACTCACTACTCATTAAACAAAAAGAGGAAATACCTATTTTAACCTCCAAATAAATGATCAAACTAAAAGATGACCCCTTTCTATAACGACTAAAGGTGCCAAAATCTTCCAAAAGAGCAATTAAACAATTACCCAAGTAGAAGCAAAAAGAATATCAAGATAGAAAAAAAAAAAGAAAATCTACATAAACTATGGATTATAATCATTAAAAGCAAAGAAAGAAACATAGGATTTCACAAAGATGATGCATCAAACAAAACCTCATTGAGCACATCATCCTCTCGACTCGCCAAAGAGAAAAAGTCTGCATCTTTTTCTTCGTCGTAGGTGAAATCTCGTCTCTCAAGCTTTGATTGAGCCGCAATGAATATCAACTTTTGTGCTTTGTCGATCCCATTTCTTGACTGAGCCAATCTACATAAAGAAGAATTCCATTTAAACCCGCATGAAGTGGCATGAAGAAAGATCAACCTCACTGCGACTTTCCTTAAATAGTTGAAATCAGTTAGATAAGTTTCCCAAACGAGTCTGCTACTCTGCGGGTTAGCTACTTTCATTTTACCGGTTATGGGGTCTCTTTGTTTCAACTGAACTGCTTGAGCGTAAACAGGGTCAAGCCCTTCTGTTCTCCATTTCATGAGCTCCATTAACGCAATGTGAGCTTCTTCACGTGAAACGAGCCTTGTTATAAGCTTATCAACATCTTTTTCTTGTTCGGAAGTCAAACATTTGAAAGGAGGCAAGTATTTACCACTCGGATCCCGAATCAAATAAAATGGATCAAGAATAAATGCAGCAGCCCAAGCAGGATGATAGTTTCTCTTGAACCTTTTATCGAAAACCTTTTCTACATGATTCTCATGGATATGAAACTTCACACACCAATCCTTAATTTTCACTCGAAGCTCCTCCCAAAGTGGCAAACATTGTCCGATTCTCGGCTTTTCTTTCTCAATCTCTTGAGCCATTCCTTTAATCAATCGAACCAACGAATGAACCGCTTCTAACTCATTCCAAAACTGAGACCTCATCATTTCCTCAATCTCTTTCCCAATTTGATCATCCATTGTCATCATTTTATAACTCTCATCAAGAACAACCAATTGCAATGCTCGAGCCGAACTTAAGACATCTTCCACCATCTCAAACACGGGCTCAAACTCAACCTTTCCAACCCCACCACCACTAGCACGACAACAAAATGGTACTCGCAACAATGCAGCTCGGCCATATTCCTGCAACTGATACTTAAGGAAAGAATGTCTAATTTGAGACTTGGTATTTACAAAGTTTGCAACTTTATAACAATTATCAGTCACATTATGAAACAATGGTAATTCTTTACTAAAATCCTGAATCAACTTATTAACCCCTTGATATTGACAAGAAAGATTAATCATCCAATGATGCTGATTTTCAAGATTCCTTAAAGCTTTACTCTTAAACTTATCAGAAACAATACCAACACATTGCTGTAAATTATTACCACAAATGTCGATAATTGTCTCCCATAAAACATCCTCAGCATACTTTGAAAAAACATATCCACCTGTAAAAACACCTCTTCTAAACACACTAGTCCCATTAGGTAAATTCACACACAAATTCACCAAATTTTCGATTTCACCTGAACTATGATGATTACTACTCTTTGATTTCCACCCATCCGACGAAATCTGAAAGAACATTGCATCCCTAATCCGAGCCTCAGACTCACTTTTCGCCTCTTGGTACTTAGAATCAAGCCTTTCACCCACAAGATCACGCCTAGTCAAACTCGGCAACCCTACTTGATTCAAGAAACTCTTGAACTTGGGATGCTCCAAACTCGATAAAGAAACCGACCCACAATTCTCATACACCCAATTCGCCAACAACTCCAACGACGAGTCAATCTGCGCCTTACTCAACACCTGACCCGGCGACGATTTCGGACTCTTCAACTTCTTCACACTATCTTCCAACATAGCCAAAGCACCCAAATCATCTTTACCACCAGACAACATCACATGATGCTGCTGTTGTTGCTGCTGCTGCTGACGTGGCGAGTACGTCACCACAGCAGCACCACCACTCGAGAATGCAGGAACCGGGTCGGGTCGGTTCGGGTAAGAAACATCAACAGAAAACCTTGGTGGCTCAATCATAGTTATAGGAGCAACAGAATAAGTAGTCTCAGAAGTAGTACTATTATTAATATTATTACTATTTATAGTAACACCATCCATGCCATTACTAACCTTAAAACCACTACCACCACCACCACCACCACTACCACCACCACGACGGTTGCCGGAAGAGTTTCTTTTCCGGTTGTTCACCGGAGAAGACGATGATGACGTCATGGTCATGACACCAGCAGGAGAAGCAGAAGAAATAGGGTTTGGACTAGACTCAGAGTTAAAGTTAGGACAAGTACCTCGTTTCAAATGCTCAGAAGCCGTACGAGAAGGATTAGAAGCAGAAAAAAAAGCATCACACAAAGAACAACGAAGCTTAACAGCTTTAGCTGAGCCAGTATCAGGGTTAGTAACTAAAACTGGTTCAAGATGAGCCCAGTACCAAGCACCTTTACCTTTTATAGCTTTGGTTCTCACCATAACTAACCCTTCATATCTTTTTTCAACAGATTTATCAGCAACAGCTGGTGGTGGTGGTGATGCTAGCTGTGTAATGGCAGTGTTTGATGATGGTGGTGGTGAAGCAGCCATTAAAAGACAAAATATATAAAAAAGATTAATCTTTATTGGAAAAAAAAATGTGGGTATTGTAGGAAATTAAATTTTAAGGGGGGGTGTGTTTAAAAAAATGAATCTTGCTGAGCATACTTTTTTTTTTCTTTTTTTTTTTGGTTGTTGATGACTTGATGGTAGTGGTGATCTGAACTAAACTGAACTGAACTAAAAGTGGGTTAAAAATTTTGTTATGTAGAAATGGAAATTTTGGGTAGAGAGACTCACACTGACAGAGAGAGAAAGAGAAAGAGAGTTCGTGTGTTGAGTCAACAGGAGTTGTTTTGTGTGTTGTGTGTGTTTTGGTATTAAACAATGAATTGTACTATTAGTTTTGGTTGTGTGAACTAGTACTGTGATACACTGTATAACTTCACTTTTTGGTGTTAAGTTTCTACACACGCTTTACATATTTACATCAATACTCCTTCTACTCTTTTGTTTTAACTACTTTTGTATTTGGTGAAAGTAGAAAAATATGATGTTAAACTTTCATTTATTGCTTAATCTGTGACCAGATTTTAGTTTTGGCTCTTAGTGAGTTAATGATAACATAAGTTCCAAACAATATGTACAGACAACCTCTAACACATTGGCTTGGACTCAAACAACACAAATACGAATCTAACATAACAAGTCCACTAACAGGTTAATCTTTGTCTTAGAATTTGGGTAACTTGTGTTCTTTGATGTTGTTTAGGATTACTCATAAGTCGCAACAACCTTAATTGTAATTGACCGGCCTTGGAGGATAACTTTCTGGGTGTGTTTTTCACCGTTTGTACGGACGAGATCTTTTTAGATTGATTAAAGACAATGTTATGTATGTTTTGTGTTGGTGATTTATTTCAATCTTGTCTCGTTCGTGTGATTTGTAGGGGATTTTACATCAAAGGCATTGAAGATGTTCAAGGATTTGATGTTTCTATTGGAGTGGTTCTATGTCGCATCTTTAAGAGCATGTTGTGAGTTCGTCACCAATTATGTGTTCTCACGTCAAGTGCATTCGTTTATGCTATTTTTGGAAATAGCGTAACATGAGTGAATGGTTGATGTCTATTTTGTTTGTCAATTGACCAATGAATGGTTTGGAGATTACATTTTGTTAAGCGTTTTTGTTATTTTTACGCGAATACATTTTAAAAAAAAAAAATTATTTATTGAGGTTATAATGTAGAAGGAAACATGAAGTTACTATGGCTATCCCCAAAGAGGATTATAGTGGTTTTATTACAGCGTGCATCAAGGTCGAATATGAATGGAAGCCTCCTAATTGTTTCTCATTGTGAGGTGTGCAAAGTGTTTGGTCATGATCGTATCAATTGTCCAAAATGTGCTAAGGAGGCGGTTCGTAGTGACATTCTTGTGGCAGCGGAAGCTTCTACTACCTTGGATACGGATGATGGTTTTATTGGGGTAAACAATCGTAAGAGTAAGGAAAATAATGTGGCTGCTCCTTCTCGGCTTATTGGGGGTGTTCAGCTTAATAAGCCTAAACCAAAATTTTGGAGACCTGTCTCGAAGAAGCCGGTTGCTACTAAGGAAAAAATCACTAATGAGGCAACTACGAGTGGGAAGGTTATTGCTACATCGAACCCGTTTGATGCTCTTGATATGGCCGATACTGATGATAATGGTATTCCATGTGCAACAAGTGTTTCTTCTAAGAATGGGGCTGATTTGGAGATTTCTAAGGGTAGTAATGGAAGTACTACTCCTATTGTTGAGAAAATTAGGAAGATTGAAAGCTAATTATTGAAAGGAAAGTTACTCTTGTGGATGATGATGGTAAACCTCTTAAAAAGATTGATTCATCAACTATGGGGGGTAACCCATTCTCTAAGGTGGGCAATGTGGTAGTTTATGACAGCGATGATGATGAAGTTTTTGATGATCACATCGGGACGTTGTATTCTGGAAGTGGAGGTAAGGAACATAGTCTTTATAAGCAATTGAAAACGAATACGGGTGACGACAACAATTATGATAATATTGGATTTGGCCTCTCTTCTGCACAATTAAAGGCTGCTGGAATTCAAGACTTTTGTATCAACTAGGTTGTTTTTATTTTTATTTTTTTGCATAAACTTCTTATTTTATGTTGGTTTTGGTTTAGTAGTCTTATTAGTTGTAGCTAGTTGTCTTTTATGGCCTGTCATAAATGATTTGTGTTTGTGTCAAGCGATTGCTTGCGGTTAATGTGGTGTTTCATCCACATTTCATTGTACTTAAACGTTTTTTTGGAGTAATATATTTTACCGGGTGAAAAACCTTTTACCCAAAAAAATATAGAAGGATTGAATTACAATCATGTCTCCTTATCACATGTTAAAACTTAAAATTAAATTGGAGATTTTTTATCTTGTTTTATTATAACTGAATAAAGAAGTTATGATAATGAATCTAACTAGGAAAACTTTGTAAAGGTGGAGAGGTAAAAGGGTTGTAAGGAATATGATAAGCTGTGTGCTCTTGGAGATGGGAGAAAAAGAGGACCAAAAAGAAAATATACTTGACTATTTGAAGAAGAGTGTTGATACTCACATCACAACTTTTTATATTTTCACTATAATTCGTGCATTATAGTATTGTACGATGTGTTGTACAACTTGTATAAAATGATGTAGCTATCAAATAAAATGATGTGAGTATCAACACCCTTTGAAGAATAATAATGTGACAATTTAGCTACTATTCTACATATAACTAATATAATAATCAAGCACTAATACATATAAAGCAAAAAAATATAGTATTAGGAAATTATTCATTCACTCAAAATATATAGTAAAATCTAGAAGAATGAAAAATGAACAGACGAATAGTCAAAGAAACAACTGCCGGATATTGCAATAAAAGCATTACTAGTAATTAAATTGTACTAATTATATGTCTTTATTTTGACACGTGGCAAAACAATATAACATTTCAATAAAATCAAATTAAAGGTCCGTTTGGTTTATAAGTGGGTTTGGATTCGGATTTGAATTTGGTATAAGATTTAGATTTGGAGTAGATTTAGGAGAGAGAAATTATATTTTAGCTTAATATATTTTATAATATATTTTAAATAAAAAAATATTATTTGATAGTAAAAAACAAAAAATATGATAGAATATAAATTGAAGGTCCCACATGTATAGAGATAAATAAAAGAATAGGGCCCACAATAATCTCAACCATGTAAACATATAAAATGGTATCTATCAATATTGATCAACTCCCATCCTTTAAGCAAAGAAAACCACACAATTAAGGTGCTTGTTAGTGGGTTTGGATTCAAAGTAGGATAATCCATATAGATTTGGTGTTTTGGCCACAATTGGAATAAAGGATGAATTCATTCCCAAATTGGTGGGTTTTACCATTCTCATCAATCAAATTTTTTTTTATTGATCAATTTTTTCAACAACATTTTTATTCTTTCCTTATTATAATTTTCAACCTAATTTATAAAGATTTTTCTCTCTCCTACTTTTCCAAACCTTTCCAAATCTTTCAAACCTTTCTCAAATCAAACCCATCAATCCCATTGCAACAAGCACATGATTAATGTCTTTTCAACCCCAAACCCAATCCAAAGTGTCATACCAAACGTACCCTAAGTAATAACTTTATTAGATTGCTTTTATGAAAAAAGAAAAACAAGAATGCACAAGTGTTTAAGAGTTCTTTTAAAATTCTTTTTTGTTTGTTTCTTCAACTTTTTTTATTTTTTATTTATTTTTATTTTTATTTTATTTTATGTTTAAACCATTGGCCGGTGCCATTGGTTATTCACGTCAAAAGTTTCAATTTAAACCCAACCACGTTTACATTTGGTATATTTTTTTTGCATGGATGCTATTATTTAATACTTAAATTATAAAAACTGATAATTTAACATATTTATAAATTTTATGAACAAGTGAATTTATAGAGTTAGATTCATATTTCACAACCATTTACTTATATTAAAATGAAATCAGATTCAAACTTATCGGTCACATATTCCGATTCAAAATGTGTGCATCAAATTAACGTTCAAAACTGCCATGATTCATGTGTTAACAAAATTAAATATGTATAGATTTTTTTCCATTTTAACTTCTACTCTCTCCGTCCCATATTAAGTGTCCACTTTCAAAATGCACAATGTTTTAGAAAATTCCACTAACTACACTCTACACCAATCAAATATCATTTTTACCCACAAAAAATTCTCATCTCATTGGTTGGAATACAATATGGACACTTAATTTGAGACATCTAAAGATTCTATTGTGGACACTTAATATAGGACGGAGAGAGTATTTAATAAATGTGCAAATAATGTAAAAGTTGATAATGACCAATTATGCCAAAACTTTTCAAGAGAGGTAACTTTCAAAAAAAGTAAAGACATTTACTTTATTTTTTCTTACATCCTAGAAAAGGTAACCAAATTGGTATTTTAGTACTGTATGATAAAAGTGTAACGCCATAATATATATATATATATATATATATATATATATATAGTGTAACTTTCAAACGAGAACCATTTTATCCGCAAGAACTGAGAGAACCACCAAAAACATACATGCACGCCTTCAATAATTGTATTTTTGCACATATGTTTTCAAAACAACACATATGTTTTAAAAAAAACATAGTTGTTCTAAAGAATTTGATAAGAAATTCGAAATACAAAAATTTTCTTTGAATGGTGCATTATGTTCTATAATGTGCACGACAATATTGGGCGTGTGTAGGTTTTGAAAAAGAGGATGTGTCATAATATATTGAAGAACATAGTGGATGTTACATTATTGAATATTTCAATGTAATGTATTTATTTTAAAAAGGCGTGCATGTATTTTTTGTGTTCTCTCAGTTCTTGCGAATAATGGGTCTCGTTGAAAGTCACCTAAATTATATTTAGTATTATATATAAATTAGCATATATATATATATATATATATATATATATATATATATATATATATATATATATATATATATATATATATATTTTAATCTTTTTGGACAACCGTGTATCTATCTTTTTTTTTTTTTTTTTTTTGAAAGGTGAATTTCTTTGAAATTTCGTGTCGCGATTCGACAGCGAGAGGTCTAGCTTACGTTGTCTTAACCGGGCCCGCGCTAAGTAATTTCTTTTGTTAAAACATAAAAGCCTAAAGTAAAATTCTTATGAGTACATTTCAAGGATTTTACTAAAAATAAGGAAATACAGTTAAACAACTAAAATAAAATAAAATAAATATCAATATCCACTAAAGTCTTTTTTAATTGGTTAAAATAAGAATGAGATAATTGTTTTAGAACATCCTAAAATGAAAATGCGGATAGTTTTGGGATATAGGGAGTAATTTTTAGCGAAAATTACTGTGCTAGACATATACGAGTGTATATGTCTAGCAGTACCCGAATTTTTCCCATAATTCAAATCTAGACATACATCTCGTGTAAAAAAATGTCCGAGTGTTCACGTGATTACGTGGCATTTTGTTATTGGTCGGATAAAAAATATATATATATATATTAGATCTCACGTATATATTTTTCCGGGGTTACCCGAGATTTTAAAAAAATATATATATCATTAAAATAACATCTCGTGTATTTTTTTGTAAGGGGGTTACACGAGATTCGGTTTATATTTTGTTAAAACAAGCCCTAATATTCAAAAAAAAATATTAAAATAATATCTCTGTATTTTTAATATTTGAAAAAAAATATTAAAACAAGCCCTAATTTTTGAACCCTAATTCGGTTTATATTTTGTTGTAGGTCTAAAGCAAACATGAAATTTAGATATGGTGCAAAAGCATGTATTAAAAAAATGTATGCTTTAAAATGAGGTTACTACTAATAAAGAGGATTAACATACCATAAAACTTTTATTCAACTACAAAGAAAAAAAACGAAGTTGACGTAAATAAACAATACATAAACAATATTAAACCTAAACGTAGGTAATAAATATGTAAAGGTTCCGCCAATAAAAACGGTATCCTTGTCGAAAACCTCAACAATGTTCCTCAATGTAATGTTAAGACCAAGGGGTGTTGATTTTGGGGTAAACACCAAAACATTACGAAGTACCAACACAGCTCCGACTTTGATAGAGTTTTTGTAACCCGATTCTTCTGTAAGGACTTTGTGATGAATCGTACCAGAGAATGTCCCTGTTGGATCTTTTAGTATCACTGTTAGCTCACCAAGCGCGGTAGGCGTACAAGTCTTGATTACAGCTACAACAAGTTCAAGTTTCCCTTTTACGCAATTATTTTTTATATTGCCAAGACAACTAGTTACGATGATACCTTCGCTATTATGCAGCTTATTAATAGCGCTTAGCCATGGCCCACGCGTAAAATGATCATCTTCAACGACATCCTCATTTATTTTCCTTACATACTCTTGTGTTGGCACTACACAATATTCAGGGCCACATTCCCTAATGTCTGCATTTTTGCGGAGAATAGCCGCTTGAAGAATACCAGCCGAACCGGGTATTAACCTATCCGGGCCCCAACATTATGTTGGTATCGTTTAGTGTATCCGGTTTTGTTTTGTTGGGACATTTTCTGATTTGTAAAATTTTTGTAGAGAGTAGGTATGTCGATAATGCGGATATGTTGTTTAGAGAAATCGAACTATGAATGAATTTTTATAGTTAAATCTGTGTTATATCTCGTGTAAAAAATTACACATACACCAATTGTCATTGAGTAGTCAAATTATTGTCATAAAGTTGTCA
>CP139501.1:332125156-332294975 GCA_021014915.2 Artemisia tridentata subsp. tridentata
TTTGAAACGTTCGAGACGACGGGTACTACACCCCTCTTCACCCCTGTCCGGAACGCGGGGGGAGCCGGAGGATCCGGAGGAGACCAAGATCCTCCAGATGCCCAAGCCCTAATCGCAGGTCATCTTTCGGCCTTGAAAGAGTTGTTCAAACAACCAGGCAATCGCAACCTGGTGAGCCCCGGAATGCTGAGGCTCGACGACGGGTATGAAAATTCGGAGGAAGAAGATGTTGGAGGGTCACCCTACGGAAAGGGAAAAAAGGCGGATGATGATTTGAGCAAACCATTCAAGGAAATGATCAAGTGCCCGTTCACGAAAAGGATCATAGAGTTTTCATCTCCCAAGCACAAGATACCAACGAACCTGAAACCGTACCAAGGAACCACCGATCCGGATGACCATATCAATCGTTTCACCGGAGCGGGAAATCATGAAGAGTGGCCCATGCCCGTATGGTGTCGAATGTTCCAACAAACCCTGGATGGGAAAGCCAGGGATGGTTCGATAAGCTCCCGACGGGAAGCATTGATAGTTGGGACGAACTTCAGAAGAGATTTTTGAACAGGTTTAGCATGTTAAGAATAAGCACCAAAGACCTAACAGAGATCAATAAAATTCACCGAAGGGCGAACGAAAGCCTTCCGGACTTTAAGGAAAGATGGATTTGCGAGGCCAACAACTTCCCGGACGCCCCAGAAATCATGCAAATCGGATCATTTCTGAATGGCCACCACTGCCCGGAGTTAGCCAAGAAATTCTCAGATAAGATTCCTAAAACCGTCGACGAAATGTTGGAAAGGATCGATGATTTTGTTCGGTCCGAGGAGGCCTTCCGGACAACAGAATTGCCGAAAGGAGAGAGAGTGGAGTCTCGGCCTAACCCGTATCACAACAAGGGCGACTACCAATCAAAACCCCCTGTTGGAGATTACCGCCGGAACAGCCCTAAGGTTGGATTTAAAGGACGAAGGAACGATTACTATGCACCTTATGTCGCCCCAAGGTACGGTAACGCTGGGAGGACCGACCCTCGCCGAACTGATGTCCGCCGATATGATACGAGGCCGATAGACTTGGACACCCTTACCAAGACACCGAAGGAAATATTGGCAACAGAGCACCAGCTGAGGTTACCGCAGCCTCCTCCAACAAAGGGAAAACCACAAAAGGATTGTGAGGACAGGTATTGCGACTATCATGGGGAGAAAGGACATTTCACTGACGACTGCTGGCAACTCAGGGAGGAGTTAAAAACTGCGTTGAGTACAGGGAAACTGGACCATCTGGTGAAAGACCTCAGGAAAGGAAGGAAAACTAACCAAGGAGGTAACAACCAAGGGAATAAAGGGAAAATAATCAACATGATCCGAGGCTTTCGGACCTCTCGGAAAATGGAGGAAACAGAGATAGAAGAATGGATGAACGTGCCGATAAGTTTTCCAGCCATTTTTCCGGAGAAGATGTCAGACGAACCGCTGGTAATTGAAATGGAAGCTGGGGGGAGAAAAATACGTGAGGTCTACGTCGACCCTGGTGCCTCGATGGAAATAATGTACGGGCACCAATTCGAGTGTCTGGATCCGGCGGTCAGGGCACGATTGAAGGAGGTTAGCACAATCTTGATGGGATTCACGGGAAAACCCATTTGACCACGAGGGGTGATAGACCTGGAAGTCTGTTTCGGAAATCAGGGTTTGTCCCGAAAAGTCAGCTTGGAATTTGCCATAATCGATTCCCCTTCCCCTTACAATGCCATACTGGGGCGCATCGGTTTAAAAAAGTTGCGTGCCGTACCTTCAACTATCCATTCGATGGTCAAATTTCCCACACCAGGCGGCATAGCAACATTGATCACTCGGACAAAAGTACGAAGACATCATGGTACGGGGGAAGGACCTGTTGCGGGGATAAGAAAAATCGGGGAAAGAGCTCATTCGCCGCAGGGAGAGCGAGGAGACATACCGCATGAGCAAAGGAAGAAACCCATCGTCGGAAAAAAGGACGGGAGGAAGGCGAACCAATGTTGTGATCGAGAAGGCCCCGACAGACCCACCAAGGTACGAGTGACGGCTCAGGTAATTGTCAATACGAAATAACCACTGGAATACCTTTGTTATTTTATCCTATCCTATGATTATGTGCAAACTAACGGAAGGAACGCAAATACTTTCGTAACTTAAGACAGGTAATACCGCATGTCGGGGAAGCAAAGCCTATGGGAACACCATCCGCCAGAAGCACGAGCCCCTCGAAAGGCTGGAAGCTTACCGGATGAGAACACACAAGTCGAGGAGGGAGGGGCAGAGAAGCGCCGCGAGCATAACGGACGACTGATAATAAAAAAAAATGTTCATATAAATAGGGTTCATTGTACCTTTTGTAACGCCCGAAAGGGCTTGATGTTAACTATTCTAATGAAATACAGTTCCCCACCGTTGAGGGGGGGGGGTAGTTTTCCCGCAATGCCTCCTTGAAATGCTTGTGATCTCTCTAAAAGACCCGATATTGACTATTTTTAATATTAAATGCAGTTATCCCACCGTTGGAGGGAATTGTCCCACCGTTGGAAGGAGTTACCCCGCCGCTGGAGGGAGGCAGTATTTATGAGGAACATCTCAAGAATACTTGTGACATCCTGGACATAATTAGAAAGTGGCCCTCCCGAGAGGTTCACGCCCTCCGGGGAGTGTGTGGTCAATGTCCAAAGATGGTTGATACCCGGAAAGGGGTTGCCATAATCCTGGCGGAAAGGCTGAACCACCTGTAATATCTCGAACATAATTAGAGAGTGGTCCCTCCGAGAGGTTCGTGCCCTCCGGAGATTAGTGATCAATGTTCATTATTTTCTGGACATAATTAGAAAGTGGCCCCCCCGAGAGGTTCACGCCCTCCGGGGAGTGTGTGGTCAATGTTCAAAGATGGTTGATACCCGGAAAGGGGTTGCCATAATCCTGGCGGAAAGGCTGAACCACCTGTAATATCTCGAACATAATTAGAGAGTGGTCCCTCCGAGAGGTTCGTGCCCTCCGGAGATTAGTGATCAATGTTCATTATTTTCTGGACATAATTAGAAAGTGGCCCCCCCGAGAGGTTCACGCCCTCCTGGGAGTGTGTGGTCAATGTCCAAAGATGGTTGATACCCGGAAAGGGGTTGCCATAATCCTGGCGGAAAGGCTGAACCACCTGTGATATCTCGAACATAATTAGAGAGTGGTCCCTCCGAGAGGTTCGTGCCCTCCGGAGATTAGTGATCAATGTTCATTGTTTTCTGGACATAATTAGAAAGTGGCCCCCCGAGAGGTTCGCGCCCTCCGGGGAGTGTGTGGTCAATGTCCAAAGATGGTTGATACCCGGAAAGGGGTTGCCATGATCCCTGCGGAAAAGCTGAATCGTTTGTCATACTTTGAACATAAGTGAAAAGTGATCCCTCCGAGAGGCTGGCCCCCTCCGGAGATTTTTGTGGTCAATGTTCAAAGAGGTACCATACAACCACACAAAAATGCATAGACTTGTTCTTCCGGAGCTATGCAAATAGTAAAGGTAATAACAAACAAGTGCTATACGTTCGTAATCATAAGAGTGTTGCTCCAACGTAGAAATGTACTTCCGGAGCTATGCAAATAGTAAAGGTAATAACAAACAAGTGCTATACGTTCGTAATCATAAGAGTGTTGCTCCAACGTAGAAATGTACTTCCGAAACTATGCGAGTAGCAAAGGTAATAACAGACAAGTGATGCGATTCATAACCCAGGCAAATGCCGAACGACAACAATTGATCGGCATTTGTCGGGGGTCGAAAGCAGATGAAAGAAAAATAAAGGGATGACCCGTAAGAAGTCTAAAGTCGGACGAGCAAACCAAAGCAGCGCCACATTTAAAGATCCAAGTTGTCCCATTCCGTTCCACATGCAGTACCATACATAATATAAAAAATGATGAAGAAAAAAAAAGGGAGGGAAGTAGGATAAGGTAGCCATTGATAATCGCAATTTCGCATAATCCGATAGGTTCGTTCAAATGCCCGAAAGAACACCTCGTCATGTCAACCGAAATGTAAAATCCTACTCCCGAGGTAACAATGAGACCAATAAACCAAAAAGAGGAAATCACTCCAGAAACAAGCAAAAATAATAGCACGAAACATGAAACATGGCACATACGGAATACAGAAGAGTCATAGATATATACAAACAAATAAGCCATACGAATTATTTGTCATAAATTATTACAGTCATCCGGATATAAAAAAAATATATATTGTTCTTGGCTCGAAGGCCTTACAACACCAAGCTGAACCAAATTGTTTAAATGATCAGGGAGCCGACTCATCCCTTCCAACAGTAGAACCTTCGACATTAGCAACCCCGGCTTCGGGAGCCCCGGAAGATGATCCCTCGGCGACACTGGCAGGTAGACTTTTGGGTGAAGAAGCTGGTGCAGGATCGGGGAAGATTTGCAGGATTTCATCAAGAGACTTAAGGTAGGAGCTACTGATCTTCTTGATGTACGGATACTCTGCGGTAAACAACCCATCATACAACGGGTCGAGTTTCCTCGCGGCGTCCACATCCAGGTCTTCCGTCTTGGCCACAATGGCGGCCACCTCCTCCAGCTCGCGGCCCACAATCACGCCCTCCATGAAGACGGATTGCGAGGACAAGCTGAAAGGTCCCGCCAAATGCTCCTTGTATTCATAGCTGCCAAATAGACGACGAACGACCTCCGGTATAACCTCCTTAACAACCCTGAACCTATCCCCTTCAGTACGACCCACCCGAGCAATAAGATCCTTCTTTTGCTCCCGAAGGGCCAAATTGTCCTTCACCTCCTCACCCAGGTTAACTTTAACTTTTTCCAAGTCAGCTTCCAAGGCACTGATTCGTTCCGCCGCGGCCAACCTTTCGTCCTCCACCAACTTCTCCAGTTCCTTCACCTGTCCCATCAGCTCCGACTCTCTCACCATACAAGTAGAATGCTCAACCTTCAGCTGTTTAAGCTCACCCCCGTTCTTTCCAAGGTTTCCGCAGTGTTGGTGAACACGATACAGCTCATTATGATCATGAAGAAGGCCCTCGAACCGAAGCAACAAGTTCGACTGGGCAGCGGCCCCCATACCCAAAATTTTCCAGGCCCTTTGAGCAGCCTCGGCATCCCCCAAACCTTCCAAAAATGACTCTTCTTTCGGAGTCGGTAGGTTCAGCATCAAGTCCCGACAGACCTCCCAGCTGTCCAAGCGGTCATCCTTGCGCACTTTCCACATCGGCACATGCAAAGACGCCGAGTCATCTTCATCAGTCACTTTGTCCTTTCCGCGATCAGGAGCAGCAGCGGAGGAACCTCCTGCTTTTTTCATAAGAGAGAATAATAAAGTTAAGTAACGACTATTATCGGAACAAAGGCAAGGGACAGGGGTCAACACTTCCTAAATAAAAAAAAGAGAGGAGAAGAACTTGCCAGCACCAGTGGTCTCCGACGCGAAGACCCCGCCGATACCTCCGGGGATATCCGGCTGTTTTCTTCCGGCCGAAGCATTGGGCCCCTCCGGCTGTTTTCTTTCGGCCGAAGCATTGGGCCCCTCCGGCTGTTTTCTTGCGGCCGAAGCACTGACGCTTTCTTTTGGGCCCGCCATACCGGCCCCCTCATTTGGTTTACTTCGTTTAACCTCTCGGAACATACCACCACCTGACGAGTCAGGATGAAGACGGAATCTAGTCCCCTGTGTTTGAGACTGAGATGTGGGCCGGACAACATTCTGGTCCTGTTTTCTCTTCCTGACCTCCAAAACCTTTGGGTCAGACACTTCGACCCTCGTCGTTTCAACCGTCTCCTCCGGGATGACGGCTTGGGAAGCGGCGGGAGCGGCCGCGTGCGTTTCGGGGGACTGATCCTTCTGGACCACGGGCACATCCTTTCTAACCTTGGGCTTCTTTAGGTATTGAGACATTGTGATAGCTGTAAAAATGATGCGTGGTTTTGCGACCTTACAACAGGTTTTACCTCTCGAGGGATCTCAAGAGGCTTGCAATCCCCACCAGGCAGTGTACCTGACCGATGTAGTATAGTGTAGTGGCAAGTACCGGGGGATTGATCGTTCTCTAAGGGAATAGTGTCGTTAGGATTGAAAAACTACTCTAATAGGTCTAAGGGTGAGGGAAGATTTTTTTTGTATTTTTATATTTTATGGAAAGCAAGTAAAATCTCGGGTTTGAAGGAGTGGGCGGAATTAGTTGCTAGTCAACTAACCCAAATAACTACAATTGCAAATAAAATAAAATAACTGAAAATGAAAAGGTGGTGGAACTTATATGGAGAGAAATGTGTTTACTCAGATTTCCTTACTCCCTAACTATCTTTTACCGGTTGATTAGTGTGTATTAATAGCGTGGATGACGGGTGTATTCCTTAATACCAATCGTGGGGTGGCGTACGTACTTCCCCAACTCTACAAGCTCCTACTTCACTCCTATGTCGAGCCGGCTAAGAAGCTCCTAACATGGGATCACTAGAATTAGCTCATGCATTAAATACAACCATAAAAACCTTAGTACGCATTGGTTCATGTTTCTTAAGACGTTCAAGCAAGTTACCGTATAGGAGGTTAGCCAGTTTTCTTAAGCCTAACATCAATAAACAATCATCCAATACAATTAATAACACACCAACAACCAATAATCAATAGTTAGGTTTCATTAGATCTAAGCAAACACAAGATAAATCTAGCCTAGCATGTTAATTAAAAGACAAGAACAAGATATAATCAAACAACACATAGACATATTGAATGATTAATTGATTACTTATCTTCAATTAAACATGGGAGATCCAAGGGTATAAAACCCTTAAAAATGGCAGAAAATTCGTCTAGGGTTTCTCCTCACAAAGTTGCACACTAATGACTAAAAATTGCAAAACTATATATAGAGTTTAGGGGCTGACGGCGTCATGTTATAGAGCTTGACGCCGTCACCTCGCCGCGGCTAGGGTTCCCGGATGGTCTTCCTGACGCCGTCCCTCTTTAATCCTCCAAAATCCGCTCTGGCGCGTCAAGGGTTGACGCCGTCAGATTTGTGCTTGACGCCGTCTCTCTTTAACTTCAACCGTGACGACCTTGATCACCTTAAAGGGTGACGCCGTCAGATTTCCATTGCAAAACTCTCTGGCGCGTCACGTGTATTTGTCATATCCACCTCTTTTGCCAAGCCGTGACGCCGTCAGGAGCAATCCTTGACGCCGTCATGTGTACTTTTCCAGCAGCTTTGGAGACTTTGTCGTTTTCTTCACTTTTATGCTCCAAAAACGTCCAAAATGCTTCCTTTTCCAGATTTCTTCTCCAAAGTACCTAAAATGACAAAAGGAACGATTTAGGGCAATATTTGATCAAATAAATACGATTTAGGGCTTAAATGACCCCCTAAAAGCGGTACACTTTTCGCTTTCAAAAACCAAAAACATCAAACGGTCAAAACTCTGCGCATACATGCCGGCCGAAGCACAGCGAAACCACCCCCGATAAAATACTCCAAGTACAAACCAATGGTATCATGCGGCAATTAATCCATCGTCATACCCTTCGGGGACAGACGCGGGTATAAGTTTAACAGAATTTTATAGCCCATGTAATCCTACGCACAGCCCCTTCGTCCAACCGAAAGGCGAACCTCTCTGACAAACTTTGAGAGAAAACCCTTGACCCCGGGGGAATCCTCACAAGTGGAAACGGGCAGAACCAACATGGTATAATCAAGGGAAAGAGGGATACGGCCAAGCAACTGTAAAAACAATATATGGGTGAACCGGGACGTACCTTTATAGACGAAGGACCAGTATGAAAATCGGACGGGTAGAATCACTCGAGCAGACTTGCAATGATCGTTCGAAAAATAATACCGGAAGGCGTCTCGATTGAAAATATGGAATTACGGTGGTAAAAAACACACACCTGCAACGCTATTTATAAGGAGAACGTAGAATGCGGAATGTCACCTGGCAAGATGCTGACGTGGCAACACCTCAGCACGCGTGGTGGGCACACGCATGCGTGTCAGCATACATTAATTACGATCTATGTTAAATAACCATAAAATAATAAAGAATTTAAAATAATATAAAAAGGGGGTGCGCTCGAAGAAGCGCCAGGACAACTTCCGGTAAAACCAGTACATACATGCTCCAGCCTAACGGCATATCCGTCGGGAAGGGTCAAACGTAAACCCACAATTTGTTTGAAATATCATACTATCGGCACACCCTGACCCATCGGGTAAAAGCAACAATTAATCCCCAAAAGGAATAGCTACGGTCTTTGGCAAATCGGAACCCTCGGGCAATAAGGTCAAGCGGACGCGAACAAAAGGCAATTATTAATCTGAGCTATAAGAAGTACGCGTTGTAAACCAGGAGAGGATCGGGAAAGGTACAATGATAGCTTCTGCACATCAAAGCCATGTCATGTCAAAGACAACTTTTAAAGTATTAAACCATCGGCCGAACCGAAAGAAGGCACTTGACAAAAGGTATAAAAGTATTCTTTAAGTATTACATCATCGATCTTCAACCGATAATGCAATACTGGGGGGACATGTTGACGTATGTGTCCGAACGGCCTGTCTTGACCGATCGTCCGGACGACGCATAGCCATCCGGACCTACCGGAGGACACACGACTCTTCCGGCCAGTATCACTGTAAGTAATAGGACAGGTGGCATTTACCTTTTGACAGATGGCAGCTGCAGACACCGCCGCCGCCGCCCCAGGATTTACGGGATTATGTCGGGGACATGTTCCCTGAAAATCCGGCGCCGCCATTCCAGGTATCGAGGCTGAGTACTATAAATACTCAGCTCATTTACTACTCTCAACTAACATAGAACCTGCATTTACTTCTCACCTTACTTGATAGCCCTTTCGGAATACCAAATACTTACTCTCACACCGGAGGTGGGTCCTGGGATAACACCCGGGGCGAGCCTAACGTGTGCTGTTGTGTGCAGATACCCGGAGGACCTCAAATAGCCGAAGGGATCAGCACCCAAGCCTCCCGGAAGAACCCTAGCTGAGTTCAACCGGAAGGCCATCTTTATTTGTCTGAAGTGGTTGCAAGAAATTACTTCAACATGTGGTGAGGTCTTTCATCGGTATATCAGTTTTACGTTATCACTTAAAGCTAATTTTTTCTCCCCATCAACTATTGCAGCACATATCTCTAGTTTCATTAATATTATTAGGGTTTTGTTAACCACAACCCATGCGGTTGTGTTTAAACATACTTTAATTAAAAATTTTGCATTAAATGAACACTAAACATTCAAGGTTTAACATCACATTTCATGTTTAAAATGAAAAAATATGTATAATTATGAAATATACTACTTCATTTTTTTTTGAACGGCAAATTTATTAAGGCAAAATCTAGCAAGGTGCTAGAGTTAAAAAGTTACAAGGTAAGGAGATTTAAGCCAATCGTTCCAACTAAACGAGGCTTTACAGCGGTACTTACACCAATAAAAAGATCTAGAAACAATATCATCAAATATAATCGCCTTCGCAGGGTTCGTGGCCTCAAAAAGAAGTTTATTCCTGAACGTCCAAAGGTGCCACCACATAACGTAGAAGATGCCCTCGAGAATAACTTTAAACTTTGACTGGAGCCTTAAGGACAGTAACCAAGCACACCAAGCGTCATATGAATTGCCCTTGAAAGGCGGAATGTCCCACCAATGAGAGATCTTACTATAAAGTTGAAGCGCCAAATTACACATGAAAAACAAGTGATTGGAGGATTCAACTCCACTATCACAAATAGGACAGAGAATGGAGTTAATGGCGATACCTCGACGAGAGATGTTGAGCCGCGTAGGGAGAGCATCAAGCTTCACTTTCCAAGCGATGATGTTAACCTTAATAGGAACCGATTTGATCCACTGAGTTTTAGAAGACACAACAGCTAACCTTTTGTTGTCAATCTCCCTGCGGATAGATGCAACAGAGAACTCCCCTGAACCATTTAAAGTCCACGACCACTTGTCCGATATCGGCAATAAATTAACATTAGAAACCAAGTCTGACAAAGCAGAAAACTGCGCCTGTTCGATACCACCTTTGGGATCCCGAATTAGGGTATGTTTAAACACAACCCCATGGTTATGTTTAAAAGATACTCTTTACAAACATTCTCACTTACTAAAACTCTCAAGAGAAGGGTCCTTCTATCATCCGAGTGGAGTTAGGCCCATTTCCTCGAGAAATAAAACTTCCTCTTCTCGCAAAGAAGGGGCGGTGTTAGAGAGAGTCCCGAAAGAGAAATTGGTATTACTCGTAACCACACCCTTGGGCCTTACAAAGTTATTTAGTAAAAAAACACAAGAAGTATACGATACTCCGGTAATTACTGTATAAAATGGTTTTCTTTTATTTATAGAAATTACGACTCTTAGCCTGGAACTTTCACAATACATTCACGTATTTGATTTTTGGCTATAATCAAAATTTGAATAGAAATTAGGTTTTTACGTTACTTAAAAACCAAAATCCATCAGTTCTTGCTGATCTAGTCTTAGCTTTCCGACAGTTAGGGTTATTATTTTAGACCTTTTGATTTTAGTTCGGTTTTTTTCTCACCTTCTATTATTATCCACCACCAAATTGTGTGATCAATAAAAACTTGTACAACAATTCTAGAAAACATCAAATATTTTCATGAAGCAAAACCTATATATACTTACAGTTTAATTAATTTTCATGAATATATATATAATATAGAGTAAACTGCAAAATACATCTCTATGGTTTACACATTTTGGCACTTTACATCCCTGTCAGAAACTATTGGCAATATACATCCCCCGTTAGGCAAACGTTTGCCACATTACATCCCTAAGTTGGATGGGCGTTATCTTTCTCCGTTAAGTGTTTGCATCGTTAGTCCCTCCGTTAGTTTTGTTTGCATCGTTAGTCCCTCCATTAGTATTTTTTACAAAAATTTAAATTAATTTTTTTCGAAATTAATTATAAAAAATTATTTTAGAAAAATTAATTTTTTTTTCGAAATTAATTTTTTTACAAAAATTACTTTTTTGTCGACATTAATTTTTTTACAAAAAATAACTTTTTTTTTAGAAAAATTAATTTTTTTTTGAAATTATTATTTTACAAAAATTACTTTTTTTCGAAATTAACTTTTTTCAAAATTATTTTTTTTCGAAATTAATTTTCTTACAAAAATTGCTTTTTTTTCGAAATTAATTTTTTTAGAAAAATTAATTTTTTTTTGAAATTATTTTTTTACCAAAATTACTTTTTTCAATTAAGAAAATTAATTTTTTTTCGAAATTATTTAAAAAAAAATTAAGAGTAAACAGCAAAATACATCCCTGTGGTTTACACCTTTTGGCAATTTACATCTCTGTTAGAAACTATGGGCAATATACATCCCCCGTTAGGCAAACGTTTGCCACATTACATCCCTAAGTTGGATGGGCTAACGATGCAAACACTTAACGGAGAAAGATAACGCCCATCCAACTTAGGGATGTATTTTGCTGTTTACTCTTTTTTTTTTAAATAATTTCAAAAAAAAAATTAATTTTTCTAAAAAAAATTAATTTCGAAAAAAAAAAGTAATTTTTGTAAGAAAATTAATTTCGAAAAAAAAAAGTTGTAAAAAAATTAATTTCGAAAAAAAATAATTTTTGTAAAAAAATAATTTCAAAAAAAAATTAATTTTTCTAAAAAAAATTAATTTGAAAAAAAAGTTAATTTTTGTAAAAAAATTAATGTAGAAAAAAAAGTAATTTTTGTAAAAAAATTAATTTCGAAAAAAAAAATATTTCGAAAAAAAAATTAATTTTTCTAAAAAAATTAATTTCGAAAAAAAAATAATTTCTGTAAAATAATTAATTTCGAAAAAATATTAATTTCGAAAAAAAAATTAATTTTGTAAAAAATACTAATGGAGGGACTAACGATGCAAACAAAACTAACGGAGGGACTAACGATGCTAACACTTAACGGAGAAAGATAACGCCCATCCAACTTAGGGATGTAATGTGGCAAACGTTTGCCTAACGGGGGATGTATATTGCCAATAGTTTCTAACAGGGATGTAAAGTACCAAAATGTGTAAACCACAGGGATGTATTTTGCAGTTTACTCTATAATATATTTAACTTTTGTCATGAAGGAAAAAAATTGTCTATTGTATTATTTAAGGTTAATCACTTGAAAATATATCAAACTTGTTAATTTTGCTATTAAAACACAAAGCTCTCAAATTTTGACGTTTGTGTGTATTTTGTTCATATAAGATGACCATTTTACCCTTCAAAAATTAAAAAATAATGATAGAATAGTCACAAAATACACACAAATATCAAAATTTGAGAGTTTTGTATTTTAATAGCAAAAAATAAAAATGACTACACGAAATAATAAAGATTAATAAATTATTGCTACCAATTACTTTATTAACATGACTACTCACCCAACTCTATTTTTCAAAGTTATTTAGAATTTTATGTCTGTTAAAAAGTGATTAAAAGTTAACCGATGATTTATTTTTATTATTCTTTTAGAGCGAACGTATAGTAGATATGATGGCGGGACCGTTGAGAATGAAAGAAACCACACAAGAACAAAGAACAAAGGAATTCTATAAACCCTCAAAGTGTGCCCAACCGGGACTTCAAGAGAAACACTCTTTTTAATTCAATTCATCATAACTTCTTCAATACCTAAAACTATTACAATTATTTATAGTATAAGGAAGTCTTAAAGAGAAAGCTAAGAATCTCTACTAAAACAAAATTAAGGAAACAAAATAATTCTTATAAGTCTAAACAAATCTCTAGCAAAAATTAGAAAAATGCGTATATTAAAAGATAGATTACAAAATTATAAATTGTCCTTTTTAATCCTTCAATCTTCTTGAATCAGTTAAACACTTGACTTCACATGTTGATCGAAGAAGTGGCGGCTAACCCGGATGGGCTAAGCCCCAGCATTGGAAAACGAGCGAGAGCTCGAACATGCCCTGCATCATTCTCCTCCTCTTGGAAAAGACTCGTCCTCGAGTCTTATCTTTCCAAGTCTCGAACTATGAAACTTTCTAACCCCTCTCCGTTTCCTTAACACGGCTTCTCTATGGAGAATCATGTTCCATCATGCCAACCCTTCGATAAGATCATCCAGGTGAAGTGACATCATCCTCACTCACATGACCGTTGCCTCATTCGGCGGCTCTACGGTTAGCTTGTTTTTAGAATCCATCTAAACTTCCTTCACTTGTTAAAGGAGGTCTTCATTCTTTACAACATGTGGTCCTTGTTGGTTTGATGTATCGTTGCCTCGATCGGCGAATCTACAAACTACATAACCATAAGGTCTTCCACGTCCACAAAATTGTAGGGATAAGCATAGCCATATGTATCAAATTTAGGCCGAAAAATCAGCAACTTCAGACTAGTGTATCGTCTTGTAGAAACCTCAAATAGCATATCCGAACGGTGAGATTTTAGATTTGTGACTTTTGTACCCCGTCCCCGTAAATCAAAACGATCTAACGGTTAACGAATCTGTGACGTCAATTCTCCCACAGCTGCGCAGGATGTGACGACGAAACGAATAACACGTTTCTCTCTATTTGGCTTCTCAAAGTATTGTGATTTCTTCTCCCCCGAACCTAGGCTCTTGATACCAAATGATGGCGGGACCGTTGTGAATGAAAGAAACCACACAAGAACAAAGAACAAAGGAATTCTATAAACCCTCAAAGGGTGCCCAACCGGGACTTCAAGAGAAGCACTCTTTTTAATTCAATTCATCATAACTTCTTCAAAACCTAAAACTATTACAATTATTTATAGTCTAAGGAAGTCTTAAAGTGAAAGCTAAGAATCTCTACTAAAACAAAATTAAGGAAATAAAATAATTCTTATAAGTCTAAACAAATCTCTAGCAAAAATTAGGAAAATACATATATTAAAAGATAGATTACGACAATTATAAATTGTCGTTTTTAACCCTTCAATCTTCTTGAATCAGTTAAACACTTGACTTCACATGTTGAAGTCAAGCAAAGTTCCTTTTGCGAACTTTAGATTAAACCACACTCAAACGCTTACAACTTTCTAAATTGTTGTATCTAAAAATATTAATCTGTAATAACTTAGCTTAGAGTTACTTCTACTAGTTTTGATATGTAAAACTCTAACAAAATCCGGGAAAAAAGTTTTGATGAGCCAACGCTAACCCGTCCCAATCTCACACCCATTAGAAAAGGATGTTCGATACTGCTACACGCCTTTGAAAGAGTTGTTAAATTTGATGATCACGAAATTAGAAAAAGATGTTGGAAGGTTGAAAAGGGATTGCAATGATAAATCTCATTATGACCTTTTTTATGATCTTAGAAGATATCAGTGTGTTGACATACCTAATAATAGAATTACCTAATGCCAAGTATGAACCATGGATAAAAACATATTAAGAATTGATATTGTTCAATTGTTGATTAGGTGTTTCACTTCATAACCAAATTTCCAAAGTTATTCCTTTAGGGCCTACGGTATGATAACGCCCATGACGCCAATTAGGGACGGAACTAAAGGGAATTCCTTCGCGCAGCGTCATTCTTTATTATTTATTTATTTATTTATTTTTTAATTGTGTTTTGTTGTTGAGTTTGTGTTTTATTGGGTATAATGGGTCTCAAAAAAGGTGAAATGACTTGAGCCATGAGTGTTGAGGTATTTTGGCGTGTGGATGTGAAAAGTGAAATGTTGAGGTGGTGAAACGGCTCAAGCCATGACACATGCTGCTCTTAAAATGATCGACTATGACTGAGATTTCCTAAAGAGATCATAGAATGGTTTACTCCGTATAACTTGTATTTATGTAAAAGGTTTACCATTTGCAAGTTATTAAGTTGAAATTATGAACCACTTGGTTTAGATCACGTGGCACCAGGGGTAATATTGTGAGGTTGTTTTCTTTGGAGGTTTCGAATTCGAGGCTTGTTAATGGGTTTTCCTCCTAGGCGAAGCGGAAAAAAAGAGTGTGGTTTATTCCCCAAAGCCGAAGGTTCGAAGAAGGCATAATGTCCGCTTGAATGTCATTGCATCGACTCAAACACTAACTACTAAATAGCCATTATAAAAAAATTGAAATTATGAATTAGGAGAATCTAAATCTTAGTATTCATTATCCTTTCATATCCTACCGAAAGGACGTAAAATCTCTAGGATAGGGTGAGTTTATCCGCACCCTTCCATAGGAAGGGTATACAATCATTGGATGCATCGCTGGCTTGTACGGTGTGCATCGCGAGTTGTACGGTTTAATCAAACCCTCCTTGATGTGACAATATAGGGAGGGTATGTATAACACATCCCCCAGGATAATGGAGTATAATTCTTGTAGAAGCAAAAGGGCATGTTATACATACCCTCCCTTTAGGCTATATGTACAAACAGCGAAGCACATGGTACAACCGTCCAAAGCTTGCAATAATTGGATACCCTCCCTATAAGGGGGTCCTTATAAACTGCCCCGAAGCAAATTGTCTTGATGTTGGGTACATGTCGCAAGAGATTTGAAACAAGAAATGATGATTCAAGAAAAAGGTATGAAATAAATCATCCAACAATTGTATTGAATTTGTATAGTCAATGTACTAAACCTTAATTGGCCCAAACCTTTCGGTGTTCGTACAATTACAATGCATGATTAATGTCATCTATTGAAAAAGTCAAGAATACATACATGGTACACATTTGGTAGTACTACTAGTAATTTGATAGTGGGCCCAACCCCTATGGAAAAAATTAATTACTGAGTTGGTACAAACAAGAAAGATATTTGAAATTTGAAAATGGCAAATACAAAAAGATAAGAAACAAAGTAAGAATAGTTGAGTAGTATAGCTTTACGTAAAATTGGTCCACAAAATTGTACGAATGAGTAATTTGGGCCACCACCAATAATAAAAGATGGAAATGTGATGTATTTGGAATCAAAATAATAATGCTATTACTTGGTACTAGTTTGTAGTTGTAGTGGGTTTTCTAACTTGCCTATTCTATTCCAAGCCAGCCAGCTATTATTGTCTCCTCCTTTGATGGTCTATTTTCATGCTTTTAGGATTGGTTTTCTTTTGGTAATATCTTTTTTCTTCTTTCATAAACAAAATCCTTAATATTCTATATATCATACTTCTATAATGATACATACGTCATGTTAAACAACCGCCGACTGGTACTAATTTTCGCTAAGATAGGTACTAAGACGAGCATGACCCCATGTCAAAAGTTGCTCGTGTTGACTCGGCTCATGGGACGTGAGGGTGACTCGTATAGAAGCTTTATTCGATATAAAGAATAGAGAATGACTCATATGAACCTATAAACAGACAGGACGTTTTTATTTATGAGTAACCATCGCTGTAGGTTTACTTTGCGACAATCATTTCAAAACTTTATGCACAATTAATGGTCCCTCAGGGACAAAGGATTGCAAAAAAGTGTATACAACATTGTTGAGTATCAACTGGTGTAATGATCACATATCCCATATGATTTAAAAACGTAAGGAGTACATAAAAATCCAACTCGCCCACCGCACAGATGACCATAAAGGACCTGGACCACCTGGTGGTATTTCTACCAAAACGAAGGAAACTAATTTTGACGAACATTGGGGGATGATCACACTAACATAAGTATAGCATGTGTAGGGCGGAATGATAATGAGAGCAGAAGTTACATCCTTGTGGATCAAACGCATAAATCAGAAGTCAGTTCTAAAAGTTAACATCTTGTTTCTTAATCAAGTGATGATTAAGAAATCACGAGCTGAAACTGACATCGATAATGAGTATCCACAATAAAATCTCATTTTAACATCTTTAAGCTAAAAAACAATAAGCATCGTATGTTATGGGGCAAGTGCTGTACTCGGTGGCCACATTTGCTACCTCATGCTACATACGGTAATAGTTTTTTCACTTTCCTTGCAGACATATAGAACTATATCGAAATACAGTACGTAATTATATGATTCAAAACGCAAAATCTATCTTAGAAGGAGAAATCTCATTATTTTGGGACTCAAAAATTAAGCAAGTCAGTGCATCATAGCTCGACAACTTTACAAGTAATACACACCAACATATTGCAAAATTAGCTTGACTTATCAATGTTTGCCCCTTATACTGGGATCACGGTAGTAAGAGTGTAAATGAACAATTTATATATATATATATATACTAGTTTTGATGGACAATTGATTGCATCAAAACATTGCATCAAAACATGTCTTAGGGGGAAAACCTGAAGTGTTGCGTTGGACTGGTGCTAAAGAGTTGAAGGAACATAGAAAAGGTTAACTGGGATGCGTATTACAATCAGATGTCATATGGTAAAAGAATAATGGAAGTAGAGATTGGATATGATTACAAACCGAAAACCATGCAACAAGCTTTCGCTACACAAATGCATCTCTAAATTTCAAGGTCATCCAATGAGAGATCATTTGCGGTCATCAGCTTCAATTTCTGTCAAATTCAATATATGACAGCTATCATCAAACCAAGTATCCTTAATATTTTCGAAATATTTCTCATTTTCATGTACGTGGAAAAAATTCAATTTGCATATACAGAAACTACTGACCGTGATGAACTGTGGAGGATCATCAAGACTAGATGAACCTAGAACAACTTCTCTCTTCAATTTATTTGTCAACTTGTGACAAACCCGCAGCTGAGAGGCATGGGATGTAAGGTCTCTATGTTTACATATAAAACTGCCAAATAAACTAGAAAATACTTACCTCTGATCTAGTTGCTCCACCGACGATAAAAACAAAAACTCGTCGACCCATCTTCTTAAAATCACTAGATGCGTGCCTCAGAACGGAATCACTGCAACAAAGGAGAAAAGGCCTCAGGTCTTCTAATATGACTGAATCTACCACATTTGATATATAGTAAATTCTGTGTGTACATGTCTCTACGACAATGCATACCTTGAATACCCATCATCAGAATTTCGAGGCCGAGCCCATGTTGCTGTTCGTCTTGATCTCATTGAATGAGCAGGTGGAGGTTCAACCATTTTTGCTGATTCGGACTGTGTTCTTCCATGAAAAGTCGGACTTGGATCATTCATACATGGGTAATCTTCCTTTGGTAGTTCATTTTTGCTAAGTTTTTCGATTAGCTCCTGAAATATGATGTGCACTTTAGTTCCTTAGCAAGAAAGACGGTTTTATCATTGTGTGAAAGCAAAAACTAATGTCACAAGAACAAAAGAAGCTGTAGTGCCATACCTCAATCATAGGATAAAACCGTGATAACTGCCAAGTGGATTCTTCACCAGTACGATCTTTTCTTAAGCCGTGTCTCTTCTGAATTGACATAAAACAAGAAGCGATGTCATTCAGATTTAAAATTTACAAAAGTGGAGAACTTCAGTCTACATACAACAGAAACACACATATACCTTGTGAACATCAAATTTTAAAGAAAATGCACCGATTGAGCTCTTTTTGGTATCTGATGCTTGCTCGAGATATTTCATATTATATACAGCGCTCATATCATCAGAGGGAAGTCTTGCTAACTGGAAACATATAGGACGAAAATGTAACCTCCAGACAGAAAACAACATATATAATGTACAAGTTAATTAATTTATTAATCAAAAGCTTTACCTCCATTAACTTTGCAAGTTTGTCGCTATCAAACTTTTCTGGATGAGTTGCTGCATAGATCATTAACAATCGTAATTTATTTTCGCGAGGAGCATCCTGCATGAAGGGATAGCTCAGAAACATAGGAACAAAGACATGTTTTCAAATATGAACATTATACAACATAAGACTTCTGATAAAGTGTGTGGTTCTTATTTATATAGATAATGATTACTCACCGGTTTTGTTCTAAGGAAGTTGATGACCTCCTTAGTTCCAGCGTCTCCAAATACAAGGTCCTGTTCTAGTTGTCCAACTTCTTTAAGCCCTGATTCTCTAATAATTTTGTTAATCTTCGCAGCAATCTAGTCAATCATATCCATACACAATCACAGCAATTGCTTAGAGAATTTCTTTTTTCGCTTCGTACAATATATGGGACACTACCAAAAAAGGTTGCGACATAACTGGAACAGTGTGAATTTCTGTCGACTTACATCAACATGAAGGGATAGTTTGTCGATCTGTTCACTATACTGTGGCAATGCTTGGACCATCTTTTGCAAGTCTCGAGTAGACAGCTCACTACCACCTCTACACACAAAAACAAAAACAATCGTTATCAAGTTTTAAAAATTGGATGTACTAAAATGTGCTTCATGAGAAGTTTAAGCTACATGAGGCAGGGCAGACCCGCTATAAGAATATTTTGTAGAAAATATAAACTTTCAAACTTGCCTTTTATACAAATATCATACTAAATATATACCCCATACAGAAGAATAAAAATATCATACAATTTTTTGCCAATCAGGGTAAACAATGTCGACACAAGTTAGAGGGGACAAGTTGCAGCTAATGAACCTCTCTGAGCTAAAATGCCCCAATGTTCTATACTTCTACGCAAACCTTGTAGGCTATACACATATGTATTGTGACCTTTTCTCAGTATGCTTGCAAAGTATCAACAAGCTACCTGGAAGAATTTGTTTGTAAAAAACTAAAATCTATATTCTAGGAAGCATTACTTGCTTTGATGTGATTCCTTAGAAATAAGAAACCAAAGAATTCCAATCTGCAGTCATATTAACAATTTGATAATTGCTTTGATGTGCAACAGCTATCTCTCATCATAATATCACAGTTAATTGCATGCCTTAACCAAATAGGACATCTTTGATTGTGTATTTATATCATCCAAGAGCAAAAAGAAGATTATCATGATTGAAAAAAAAGCATCTGTAAACAGACCTTGAGCCATGCATCTGTGCAGCTTTATTCTTGGACACAAAGCTCGTCATCTTGTCATGCAATCGTTCGCTAGCCTGAAAATGCACGATTAATCAAAATACATTTGAAGGCATTTACTCAGAACTAAAAAAATAAAAGAACCCCAATGAGACATACATCTGCTATATGTGAATGACGGAGCTCCAGCCATACAGGATCATGATCTTCTAACAGGACCTCCTTCTTTTCAGAAGCACCACCTGTTTTGCTTGCAACCTAAGTAGTATAATCACATAATGTATAATAGCAAAATGAAGAAAAAAATTGATTTAAAAATCCATCCCCACAAGCATAGACTAACCTCATGAACATATTTATTTCCTTCCATATTAAGTAAATCGTGGCACATGGCATCATATGTCCATTCGTGAATGACAGGCGCAATCTAAAAGAAGATAAAATCTATTAGAGGGAAACAAATTGCAGTAAGAAAATCAAGATCTATGAATTAAGATAAAAACCTGGTCTATTGATCTATCAAGAATGAGCAACTCGCATGTTTCTGTCTGAGGAAAGTTGAAGTTTTTAAGAGCTTTATACTTCATAAGACAATTCCAAACAGCTGCAGCAAGCTTTGTAGGGATCAAATCGCTAATTGTTGTCATTGTGGTAGGATCAAGGGATTTGGCAGCACGGTAACGTACAAATGGAAACTCCTGAGAAGGGCTTACGTAAGCTTCAGCTATCTAAAAAGGAAGATTGACAAATGAAAAAAGCACAAAACTGCATACCAATAATGAAGCAAAGACGGTTGCGATACGATTGGCCATCAAATTTAGACATTCATCTCCTTTTCGGGTCATTACCTCATTCCCATACAGTTCTTCCAGTGCCATCGCATTATCAGTTATAAAACACTGTATTTGAGAAAAATGGCTAGTCAAAACCACAAATCAGCATAAAACACTACTACTATTTTAACCAACTACATGGCCTCAAAGAAAAGATGTCCTGAGTTAATTTTGCAGAACTCTTTATAAGCATACTATCACTTTAAGGCCCAGGCAGTGACTACAAATAGTTTGGGTTATGCTATTATACAAGCACAATGCAGAAACAGGGGAGCAATTAAAATTTTGGTATTGACTTATAAGTTCTAAAACTCGAACTCTGCTTGGTTTCTTTCAGAAAATGTATATCAAACGTAGATCTGCTACCAAAGCGTAAACATAAACAATTAAACAGTCAGAAGTCAACTACCCGAAAAGAGATAGGTCAAAGCCACCACAGCCCATACCCAAAAAGCTACCGCTTTCTCGCTTCTAAGTTCTAACTAGATGATCACAATACCAATATAACTGTAAAGTTAAGATCTGGAATTGAATTAGTGGTACATCTTAGGCTAGCCGCTCGCTACTATAACACTAGCAGAATTTGAGTGTGCTAGATTTACTCTAGAGGTGAACTCCATATTAACCATTATTAAGATAACACAAAGGACAGACCACCAGATTCATTTTATAGGTTTACTGCAAGGATTGTAAAGGACAAACTTTCTTACAGTAACAAAATGTGGAACTCACCCATAAAGATTTATCAAGTATGTCTGATTAGAAACTCAATCTTTGGGCGGCAAAAGGAATTACATTATTTAGGGAAAAAAATTATATGACGTTATCCATGACATTTTGATACCTATTTTTCAATTTTCATGTGCTTAAATAGAATTAATAGCTTTAATTAATGCTAACCTACAGGTTTTCAGCCCACATCAGTATTTCCATGTCTTCTATATCATTGTCATAAAAAATAAAGATAGTATAGGCTTTTTACAAAACATCGAAAGACTTTGGCGGCCCCTAAACAAAAGATTCCATATACGAGAGTATAGTCATTCGACTACATGCTCCATAATGTAACTTAAGGGCTAATAGTACAAATCCAATATTAGCGGGCATATTCAGGACTGCACGGTTATGTTGGTAGGGCAATGCTTAAATACTTACACTCACACAAGATGGAAATATCAAGGCCAGGCCTAGGCCTTCTAACTGTATTCATACTCTTATAAGAAACTAAAGTTATATAGTTTAGCTGCATTAGATACCTGGCTATCAATGGCAAAGTACTCTAAGTTCATCTGCAAATTCCTGTCTAAAGTCAGTATGAGTATGAAATTCAATTATATTATAATATCAAAATAAAGATGAGCCTAAACCTCTTTCATAGCACGTAAACGAGATTTTAAACTTGGTTCCTTTTTTATGTAATTAACCAGCTCTTTTGGAACTGACGAACTGAAGTATACATAGGCACTGAAAAGAGAAAAGAGAAAATACCAAAGAACTATAAAAAAAATATACCACAATATTGGGATGAGATGCAAAAAAAGGAACTTGAAAGATGGCATATGATATTTTACATACTCTCTATATACAGGTGTTCTCCCGGCCATGTCAGACAAGAGCATAACCACACTGCAATTTAACAAAAGCATGTGAGGATAGTATAAAATAAGACATTCTTAGACGGAAATGAATTGGGTGACGCAAGACCTAGTGTGGCACATATTATCATCAGAACTGAACAATGATGTAACTAGAGTAGGCACTTGATTTGTAAAGAACCACCCGTGCTTAAAGATAGCATCACCAACTCTAGATCATAATGTAATTGTTCAAATTTTGCATGTATGTCAAGGCGTTTGAAGGACTACTTGTAGTCTTATATATCAGTCTTCTAGACATATATGAGAAAATACAATCTTAAATGTAGTTTCCTAATACTAACATAATTCTGTCAGATTTGAGCCACTGTTGGAAACCTGAGACGTAAACCCCAGACTCCACAAACAACAGTGCAACAACCATGGAGTCTGGTAAATCAATATCCCTCCACAACTATAGGATTTGAACTTGAGACCTCCTTGGCCCAAGTCCTTACCGCTAGGCCACATTTGAGGTTTCTTTTAGTCTTAAAAAAACCGTGACATATTAAATTCAGTTTCCCATTAATGATGTAATTCTGTCAGATTTGCAAGCAAAATGCTGCATCACATAGACAAGGAGCTGTGGTACCACAGTTGGATTCTTAAGTGAACGTGGTGGTAACATAGACAAGAAGCTGGTGTGACATTTAGCATTACGTAAAAAAGCTTTTGGACTACATTGAAGAAACAAAAAAACAAAGATAATAAAGAGGTCAAGGGAAAAAAAATAATAAATAAAACAATTTAGGAATTACAAATGTAATACTTGTATTAATAGATTGCTTGTCAAAAGTATCAAAATAAAGGGAAACAAGGCAATATAATTTAGTACAAGAATGTTCATACTTCTCTTTTGTTGGCTGGATGTAGTACACTGCATCCATAGTGGGAAGTGGTTGTCTTCTTTTGTTTATGTCTTCCACCACTGCAAAAAGGAAAAACGATGTCAAAAGTAATTAATGAGGCAAGCAACATAATTGCAACTTATCATGCTTTAAGTACAAGCAAGCACGATGATCAAAACATAGTAAAATATTTGCCTTGTGTGTGTCAATAGAGATGCTTAAGACTTGAGTTTCTAATCGCATTTAAATGAAATCTTACTGTAGTAAGCATTGGTAGACATGAACTGTCTGTCTGTCCAAGGACATGTTTCAGCATTTGGGATTGTACTAGAAAGACGTAAAGATTGGTGAGGACGTTAGAAACAGAATAAAGGTAGGGTCAATGATGTAGCCAAGCACTAAAAGGGTTGTGTCATTATCTATAGGAAGATATCAAATTATTATTTCACAACCAAATCTGTCTAATAATCAATAACACAGACCTTGATTGAGTCTCAAAGTAATCAAAGAATAATTATTGATCATTTATTACTAGCGAGGAAGCCAAGATAATCAAAGTGTATACTTCAACAATCATAGAAGTGCGCATGAGCGTATTGTTGCTCATGCAGCTTGGACACGATATTAGGAGCAACATAAATTATGCATTTATACTAAAAATCAAGAACAAGGAATTCAAACTTCCGGTGCGTCTTACATGAAACTCCTTCATCTGTGATGTCTGCCATCTTGCAGGAGCATGAAATAATTTTAACAGTTACTTTGTCCATGATCAGTACCTAATCAAATAGAGTGTCAGATAATTTGAAGAAAAAAAAGAGCTAGATAATTCAAAAATAACAACTGTTAATTAGACATAAGAGGCTTAAATGAGTGACCAAAAGGAAAAAAAAAACAAAAAAAAAAAAAAAAAAAAAAAAAAACTACCTACGTGACTTCAACACTAATAGTTTACTTGTCATAAGTGAGATAACATATAATGTATATGCAGGTCCAAGAATGTCATATACTCCGCAGCAAGGATAGTAAAGCATAAAATGTAGAGCATGTTTCATATAGTACAAGTCAAAATACCACAAAGGAAATAAAAAGAACCATATATGTATTGCCACTTATCCATGAAGTTGACATGTGTATTGATTATCACTACATAATCACTCTTGATGTACAATCCAAAAAGAAGCCTTAACCTAAAACTTCAGAAACTCTACATGGTTATTTTCTTGCAGATACGTTAAAATATGACGGCTCCCCAACTATCAGATAAAATCTCCTGTTGGCTGTTCCCGATGTGATATTAGAGGTCCTTAAGAGACACTAAATATTAGTAGTCAGCTTGTTGCATTTCGGTGCCACAGTGCTACTCTCGAGGTGTTAACATAATGAACATGTATAGAGGGGGATTCTAAAAATACTATAAGAATACTGTTTATCTTAGGCATAAACTCGTCGCATTTAACCAACTCCAAGAAAAGTCTGATGATTATAACTGTCTCCAAGTTTATAAGTATGAAAACGGGATGTTCAAAAACCCAGCCTATAACAGTGAATAAGGCATAAACTTTCAGGTCAAAGGTACTGTGACTAAGTGATTGCATACCTTCCAATTGGATTTTGAATCTGGTCTTCTTGCCGATCTGAGCATTTCATATAATAATCCTGCACATGGATAATAAAATTTAATTAATCAAATGAGATGATCTTGAGAATTGAAAACACATCTGCACGTAACCTATATACAAATCAGAGTAGCAAAACAAGGATTACAAGGCCGATTAATTGCCGATTACTCACTACAAGGTCAAACTCGGTTTGAAGCATTTGAACAATTGTGTTAATGTTTCTAAACATATTTATATGGTCCTATTAACAATTCTATGGCCCTATCAACATTCTATATATATAGTGTAGAAATTTAAAGATAAAAATTCCAATCCGATTACTCTCTGGTTACTCCCCGGCTAGGCCGATTACTAGCTACAAGGTAGTCGACCGAGGGCCTAGTGACTTTTAAACCATAATCAGAAGTAACTTGTCGCCTCTATTATCAGATAAAGCTGGTGAATTTGATCATTATAAACATTCAAATTCAAACAATGATAAGTTTGAGATATATAGGTTCGTCTTTCTTTAGACAAACTTAACCTTGGTAATTCGACTTAAAACAGAAGGATGAAATGTTACTGAAATCGACCAGGATTGAAGAAGCAGTTAAACAATAATAACAGTCTATAAAATTGCCCCTGCCACCCAAAACTATAGTAGGCTAAAACCCATCACAACATTTTTCACCTTTATCTACCGCATAAGGTGCGACATCATATTGTGCAACCCCATTTCTCAGATCACACGACTACAATCTCAGATTAATAAGGAAATGGCATGAAGGTGATACAAGATACATAGACCATAGTAGTTATAATCTTCTCTTTTGCAACTTGAATGAAGCAAAGGGAGACAGAACGTGGAACGCAAACACACATACAGAGTCATAAGAGAAGTTGTTCATAACAAAAAAGATAACCGACCCTCTAGCGGCACCCAACATGGGAGTATGGGACAGGTAAATCGCGTAATACCATGACTAAAGAACAAGGGGCCAGGATTTGAACCCATGACATCCGCATTTAAGATGCATGTCCTCAACTATTGGACTACTATCGCAGGGACGAGTTGTTCATAACAGGGTGTATCCTGAAGTACTTTCTTGGATATATATGACAAAACTTCGGGTTTGGTGCAACTATGATACCCGTATACTTCGGAGGCTACTTTCTCTTCTTCTATTTTTTCATCCTCACTCAAACTATTACATTTAGCTTCAGTTGTAAAGTACGTTTTTTCATAGTATATTTATACAAAGTAGTTAGCTATATAAACTTTGTTGTAATTCAGCTCATTATAAAGACTGTGTATTTATCAGCGTTAAGACTTATGACTATGACATCCGTCTTTCATTTTACGGTTGGACTTAGTTTGAGTTCTATATATCTAGTAGTAATAGGTAAAGCGCATGAGTTACAGACAGACACGTGAACCCCTAACCATTGCAAGGGAACGAGGACATAAAAAAAAAGGTCTAAGCACAAAAACAGGAAGACTTGTGAAACCGATCACACGTGAAGTAGAGTAGTTTATTAACTGACCAACAACGAGTCGTATCTCATTTATGACTTATGAGTAGTATGCAAAGCACAAGGTTATATTAGCATGAGGTGTGTTTGTTTCATTAAGATGTTTTAGGTCTGAATCTGACTACCACATCTTACCAGTAAGAGGTGACTAGAAAGTCTAAATTTGAACGAAATAATGTTGTTTGTTTTTTTATAATTGTCCGAATGATTTTAAGTGCTCGTTTCTGCAATTTATTTAAGTAAATTATGTAAATATGAAACAAAACTTTTTATCATAAATATAACATAGTTAATAAACCATCAAATATATTATATTAACACGAGTCTTCGATCTCTTATCGAGTAAGAGGCGCGGTAAGACAAGTAGGCGCGGTAAGACAAGTCATCCACTCTTATATTAAGTAAACAGAAAAATATAATAATGAAGAGAACTTACGATCACGAGTGATTTGTCGAAAGTTTTTATAATCAGAGCCTCCTCCTCCTTGAGAAGATGTATCTGAATCTGACATCGACATAATAATTAATAATAATATTCCTCTAATTCAATTCAATAAGCTTCACCAGCAGTTAAAGTTGAAGAGATCAATCAGTTGAATTGAATTGAAGGAATAATTGGGGGTTTCTTTGAAATGAAATGGAAATCGGTTGACTTGTCTAACCCGGACATTCACGTTCAAATTACCTATTTGCCCTTCTCCAAGATATTTGCCCTTCTCCAAGAAATTCCCACTGAGCCAAAGCACTTATACAGCTCAACGCACGTTTTCTTTAATTAACCTTAACATTTACGGTATTAATCTCAAGGTTGCAAAAATCGTGAATCGGTAGTCGGGCGGTTGACCCCCCTTATCTTGTAATCGGTCTAGGCAAGGATTAATGGGTGATTAATCGGATTGGCATTTTCGACAAGTTTTTCTATATATTTCCGGTAAGTTTTAGGTATTTCCGATAAATTTTAGGTATTACCTAGCAAGATTTTTCTTTAAAAAAATCTTAAAATAGATATAAACAACAAGTATAAGTTATTAAACAATTTTACGGCGAGTTTTGGATATTTCCAGTAAGGTTTGAAGGTGCTGTCGGACAAAGCTTGACCACCATTGACCGTCATTAACCATCATTGACCATGGTTGACCGAGTTGTTTGACCGATTTACACAAATCGGAAAGGTTGGTGGCCTTGTAACACCTAATCGGCGTTAATCGGCCTTGTAGGCCTTGTTTTACAACACTGATTAATCTACTAGTTCTCTCATAAGTTTTATATGGCTCAAACACGGTAACTTTTGGTTGATTAATTCCAGTGTTTTAAAACGGTTCGAACCGGCGGTTCGACCGGTGTCCGACTGGTCGGCCGGTTTTTTATAGGGACCCGTTCACTGTTTAGAACCGGCCGGTTTTTCCGGTTCGACCGGTCCAGTTCAACCGGTTTTTTATTAATTTTTTTTTTTATAATTTTTTTGACTGGTCAAACGGTTTGAAACCGGCCGGTTTGACCGGTCCGACCGGTTTGACCGGTTTCGACGGCCGCGGTGAAAAATCCGGTTCGTCGAAAAAACCGATTTTAAAACATTGATTAATTCACGGGGTTTGAACCTATCGTCACAAGAACATACTTAAATAAAGTTGGTTGTGACCAATTAAAAGTCATTTGCACCTAATAATAACTAAACTTGAAACGTTACCGTTTTAGTAATCATAGTCATAGAACTTGTGTCATCCTAAATTATTAAAAGAGTAAATTACACGGTGGTCTTTGTGGTTTTTTCGAAAATTTCACCTATCGTCCCTCAAACTTAAAAGTTGCATGTATCGTCCCTATCGTTGTCAAAGAATAACATGAATGGTCCTTCAAAGGACCATTCATGTTATTCTTTGGTTTGTCGAAAATTTCACCTATTGTCCCTCAAAGGGACCATTCATGTTATTCTTTGGTAGCGATATGGACGATACATGCAACTTTTAAGTTTGAGGGACGATATGTGAAATTTTCAACAACCCACAGGGACCATCCGTGTAATTTACTCTTATTAAAATAAAAGTTTCAACTGAAAAAGTTTATGATTTAAAGCCACGTCATGAATATATCTATGTCACTGTGAACATTAATATATGTAGGAAAATTTTGACTTGATGTGTGAATGGTTTATAATCTGGATATCAATCTGAATCGTGTAATTACTTTCAAATTAAAGTATGTTAAACTATATGCCCCGGGTTCATGAAATCCTAAATCGGATAAGACATAATGACAATCTAAGGTACGAGAAATCAATAAGAAAACGTTAGAGTATTATTGTTGTTATATCTTACAAATGAGACCAGGATATAACCACCAACCAAAACAGTTATTTTCAATTATTTACCAACCATTGTGTTGGTTGACAAAAAGATGCGTCGGTTAGGTTTTTAGCAGGAAACTGTTAACAACGATGAGCGGGACCCAACAAGGGCACTGCCCCTTTACCGCCGCGTCTTTGTCATGGCGGTATCAAGCTAACTTTGACGAGTGTGCACTCCGCACCTCCTAACCCGTCTTGAGCTAAACTTGAATAAGGCTATTGGTATTAAGTAAAACACAATTACCTAAAATAGTTGATAGCACTAAAATAGTTACCAACAATATAATTATAAACACTCATTGTGTCAGTTATGTCATATCGTTGTATGGTTCAAATATTACATGGTTTCTAGTTTCGGATCATAAGATATGTCAGTTGCTAACGCATTAATTGAAAAGTAGGATAGTGTTGTTTGTATGGTATTGTAAGGTACCAAAGGATACGAGGTCTTGCATTTAGCCAATGAAAACGTATTTAAGAACCGCAATGACATATGACTTATTTTTTTAGTCACTAAAAGCATGTTTTATTATTAAATGACACGCAAATTATTCCATTGTTGATGGCTTCCAGCCTTCCATGAAATATCCTTGCATTTTTTTATTTTTTTATTTTTTTTTTAAATCCAAGTTGTCGCAATTGTTGAGCCATATTCATTTAGTCATATTATTGATAGATTCAATTCAACTCAATAATAAGCTCTGATCCAATAATAAGCTGTGGTGAATAATAGATCGTTAAAGTTCACAAGCTTATAAGGTAAACTTATATACTTATAAGCTCATAAAAGCTTTGATTTCTTCGGATTCGAATTGATTGGTTCTGCTCGATTTGTCGATTTCTTTTTTTAACAATGACAAAAAAGTAAGAACTTGTAGTAATTATTGAGATGCTAAAATTCGCAGTGTTATTTTCTTTGCAAGCAAGAAACACTATAAACTCTAGACACCCCAACAATATAATACTAATCTCAATATGTTTAAGTCATTCATACCGAAGTATATAAACATGCATCATTTTCTTTCTTTACTCCATGTGGGATCCAAATTATAGGAAATATTGTGATAAAAAGGTGATACTAGACTTTACCGTTGATTTTACAAACATTATACTTTTATGCATTTTAAATACATTTCACAACGTCACTGTAATAAATGATACACAAGTACACAACTCAAAGAATTGCCTGTAACACAACTTTCGAGTCTATTGAATTACATACTCGTTATAATATGAATTAACTTGCCAAACTCTGTACAAAACAAACACGTTCTTTTAAGTCAGTTGTTGAAATAGAAGATCAAATGTTGCAATGTCAAGAGTTAAAAGAAAGAGTAAATTACATGGTTCGTCCATGTGGTTTGGCCAAAATCCCGAATTGAGTCCCTATCTTTTCAATTGCACCAATTGAGTCCTTATTTTGAAACTATGTAACACCGTTTGTCCTTATCGCTAACTGTCATTATCTTCTCCGTTAGCTCCCAGTCCTCAAGCGGCAACGTTAGTCCATTAACCAAACGATCATTTGCGACGTTAGTCCTTTTACTAACGGCCGTTTCTAATTAACTCAAAATTTGGTTTTCTTAATAAAAATTCTTTTCTACGCGGTTTTTATACGTTTCGTCAGTTTTTATACGTTTTCACACGTTTTTATCCGTTTTTATACGTTTTCGTCCGTTTTTATACATTTTCGTCAGTCTTTATATGTTTTCGTCCGTTTTTATACGTTTTCGTCCGTTTTATACGTTTTCGTCCGTTTTTCTTACGTTTTCATACGTTTCTATACGTTTTCATACGTTTTTATCCGTTTTTATATGTTTTCGTCCATTTTTATACATTTTTGTCCGTCTTTATACGTTTTCGTCCATTTTTCTTACGTTTTCATACGTTTTTATTCATTTTCGTCCATTTTTATACGTTTTCGTCCGTTTTTAAACCTTTTCGTCCGTTTTTCTTACGTTTTCATACATTTTTATCCGTTTTTATACGTTTTCATACGTTTTATCCGTTTTAATACGTTTTCGTCCGTTTTTATACATTTTCGTCCGTCTTTATACGTTTTCGTCCATTTTTCTTACGTTTTCATATGTTTTCGTCCATTTTTATACGTTTTTTATTCGTTTTCGTCCGTTTTTCTTACATTTTCATATGGTTTTATCCGCTTTTGTACATTTTCATACGTTTTATCCGTTTTTATATGTTTTCGTCCGTTTTTATACACTTTCGTCCGTCTTTGTACGTTTTCGTCTGTTTTTCTTACGTTTCATACGCTTTCGTCCATTTTTATATGTTTTCGCCCGTTTTTATACCTTTTCGTCCGTTTTTTAAACGTTTTCGTCCATTTTTCTTACGTTTTCATACGTTTTTATCTGTTTTATACGTTTTATCCATTTTTATATGTTTTCGTCAGTTTTTATACATTTTCGTCCGTTTTTCTTACGTTTTCATACGTTTCTATACGTTTTCATACGTTTTTATCCGTTTTTATATGTTTTCGTCCATTTTTATACATTTTTGTCCGTCTTTATACGTTTTCGTCGATTTTTATTACGTTTTCATACGTTTTTATTCGTTTTCGTCCATTTTTATACGTTTTCGTCTGTTTTTAAACCTTTTCGTCCGTTTTTCTTACGTTTTCATACATTTTTATTCATTTTTATACGTTTTCATACGTTTTTAACCGTTTTAATATGTTTTCGTCCGTTTTTATACATTTTCGTCCGTCTTTATACGTTTTCGTCCATTTTTCTTACGTTTTCATATGTTTTCGTCCATTTTTATACGTTTTTATTCGTTTTCGTCCGTTTTTCTTACATTTTCATATGGTTTTTATCCGCTTTTGTACATTTTCATACGTTTTATCCGTTTTTATATGTTTTCGTCCGTTTTTATACACTTTCGTCCGTCTTTGTACGTTTTCGTCTGTTTTTCTTACGTTTCATACGCTTTCGTCCATTTTTATATGTTTTCGCCCGTTTTTATACCTTTTCGTCCGTTTTTAAACGTTTTCGTCCATTTTTCTTACGTTTTCATACGTTTTTATCTGTTTTTATACGTTTTATCCATTTTTATATGTTTTCGTCAGTTTTTATACATTTTCGTCCGTCTTTATACGTTTTCATTCATTTTATACGTTTTCATACGTTTTTATCCGTTTTTATACATTTTCATACGATTTTATCCGTTTTTATACGTTTTCGACCATTTTTATGCATTTTCTTCCGTATGAAAACGTAAGAAAAATGGATAAAATGTATGAAAACGTAAAAAAAATGGACGAAAAACGTATAAAAACGGACGAAAACGTATAAAAATGGACGAAAACGTATATAAACGGACGGAAACGTATAAAGACGGACGAAAATGTAAAAAAATGGGACGAAAACGTATAAAAACATATGAAAACGTATAAAAACGGATAAAAATGTATGAAAACGTAAAAAAATCGGACGAAACGTATAAAGACGGACGAAAATGTATAAAAACGGATGAAAACGTATAATAACGGGATAAAAATGTATGAAAAAGTATAAAAACGGATAAAAATGTATGAAAACGTAAGAAAAAAAGACGAAAACGTATAAAGACGGACGAAAATGTATAAAAACGGATAAAACGTATGAAAAATGGACGAAAATGTATAAAAACGAACGAAAACGTATAAAGACGGACGAAAATGTATGAAAACGGACAAAACGTATAAAAACGCATGAAAACGTAAGAAAATCGGACGAAAACGTATAAAAGCAGATAAAAAGTATAAAAACGTATAAAAACGGAGAAAAACATATGAAAACGTATAAAAACGTATAAAAACGGACGAAAACGTATAAAAACCATGTAGAAAAGAATAATTTTTTAAGAAAACCAAATTTTGAGTTAATTAGAAACGGTCGTTAGTAAAAGGACTAACGTTGCAAACGATCGTTTGGTTAATAGACTAATGTTGCCGCTTGAAGACTGGGAGCTAACGGAGAAGATGACGACTGTTAGTGATAAGGACGAACGATGTTACATAGTTTCAAAATAAGGACTCAATTGGTGCAATTGAAAAGATAGGGACTTAATTAAGGATGCTGGGCAAACCACAGGGACGAACCATATAGTTTACTCTAAAAGAAATAAGGTGTACTCACTTCAAAGCATTACCATTGCAAACAAAATTTAATTATTTTTTTACAGTTTAGTGCTAGCCTTTTTTTAAAATAAGCAACAAAAATGACCAACACAATTAGTTTAGAAGTAAACAATAATGTTCGTATGTTACACTTGAGTCACTTATCAAGTAATTGTTACACCTATCTACTTATTAGAAAATTGAATTTCAACTATAATTTTGGTAGCGGCTCCGATTCTCAAAGCTCATACGAATATGCTACTTACTGAACTATCGTCATGAATAAGCCAAATGGTCTCACTCAAAAGGTTTGCTACCGATAGAACAGTCAGTTGCGAGAAGTAAGGTTGTTCCTTAAAAGAAATTATGACCAATGCAAACAAAATTTAAGTATTTTCTTTACAGTTTTGCAAAACTACACAAGCCTTTTTAAAAAATAAGCAGCAAAAATGACCAACACAATTAGTTTAGAAGTAAACAATAATGTTACAATTGAGCGGTTGAGCCACTTATCAAGTAATTGTCAAACCTATCTACTTATAAGAAAATTGAATTTCAACTAATTCGCTAGTTATAAGGTAAACTTTTTCGGCTTATGAGCTTCAGAGGTAACACCTCCAACACGCCCCAAAAGGCCACAATGTTATAAAAAACAACAACGATACCAATAATTACGACCAAATTGGTTCAATCCATGTGATGAACTCAAATAAGTACATTTTATTACTATCATTTATCCTATTAATTTGACTTGTTTTATTATATTATGTATGAGGATTGATACTTAATCGTTTACTTTTGTAATTCTCAGGTAAAAACAAGCATTTGGTGAAACTTGGCGATTTTGGACTAATTATGGAGCAAAACATGCAAGAAGTTAAGAGTCTACTGAAATGTACAAGATCAAGACAAATCTGCTCCAGATGCGCCGCATCTCGCTTATTACATACGACGCATCACTATCAAGATTTCACAAGATATTATCCAAGACGGCAGAGGACATGCGCCGCATCTATTTATGGAGATACGCCGCATCTTCTGGCGGTGTACGAATATTCCTGAATATATTAATCTTGGACCCCACGCGAAGTTAAGTCAATGCGCCGCATCTACTTACTAGATGCGCCGCATCTTACCCTCAGACAGAAACTATAAATACCCCAAAGACCAGACGAATTAAGAGTTCCTGAGTTCCGAAGTTCGACAGAAGACCGAAGTACAGAAACCCTAGGACGAATTCAGACGAATAGGCAGCACAAGACACACCCAAACAAAGATACAAGAGCTGTAAGAAGGTGCTGCATGTGTTTAATTCATTAAGTAGTTTTGTTTTATTGTGTTAGTAAACTTTAATTCATCAAGATTGGTGGCTTGTGTAATGTGACAACGAAAAGATTGCACTGCCTTAAAACTGCTTTCTCATTAATTAAAGTTTATATGTTGATGTCTTTTGTGACTTTTATTAGTGCATTGATAACCTCTGTGTCTAGCTGAGCGTTGATCGGGTCGCCATGCCTCTGCCCTCGCCTATTTATTAGATCGCCTATGCATTCTATCGTCTGTAGAAAAGTAGGAAGAAAGATAAATAGGATAGTCATAAGTAATCATTAAGGGTTTACTCGCCGATAAAATTAGAACCAACGAGAAAGGACTTAATCTCGGTGCGTTGCATCGAACTATACACTTCATATAAAACTAGCAATAAAACAAGTGACAATCTACTTAATCATAAGGACAGATCTTCTTATTGTCTCGAGTATTTATCTGTGTACGTGTGTGCTATTCGCTGATTCGTGCCTATTGGTTTAGTTTATTATTTAATTACAACCAAATCGTGCCAGTCTCTCAGGCTGAACCCCCTTGCGTTAGAATAGGTTGTATAGCTAACTTAATTTATTAAAATACTGATTAGAATAACTAGATAATACGTTCCACTCTTAGTGATCGACACTCTACTTACCATTATATTCATACTGACCGGGTACACTGCTCGTTAAGTGTGTGTGTTATTGATAAGTCGGCTAAATATAAATTTAAAACTTGAGTAGGCATTAATACTGCTAAACCGCAACGACACATCGCATTCATCAAGTTTTTGGCGCCGTTGCCGGGGAGTGAATTGTTATTATCTGTTAATTTGATTAGTATTTTAATTAAGTTTTTAATTTTTTTTATCTAACCGCTAATTTTGTTGTGCATTAGATTAATTTGCATTCATTGTACTATTTTGCATATTTTCTGTTTTTGTGTGCTATTTGTTTGTTTTCTTTGTGTTTATTTTCGTTTGTGTTTTTATTTTTTTTTTATTTTTTTTTTCGTATTTTTTGTGTTCTGCTATCGTTGTACTGAGCTAAATCGAACGATACGGCGCATCTGATTTTTCAGATACGGCGTATTGCGTTTAATTTTTATAAAATACAACGCGTTTAATTAATTCGATACGACGCATCTTTTCCCCAAGATACGGCGTATCTGTTTTTGATAAAAAAAAATTTTCTAAACGTTAACGCCATACGACACATCTGCTTTAGCAGATACGGCGTATCTATTATTTTAATTAAAAACAGTTTTCGAATTATTAAACAGATACGGCGTATCGATTTTTATCGATACGGCGCATCTTCTGAATCAAAAATCTTATATTTTGAAACGTAACGAAGATACGGCGCATTAACTTTTGTTAATACGACGCATTTAATTTTAATAAGTATATCGATTTTTGATTTAAAAACAGATACGGCGCATTCTGATTTATAAGCGGCGTATCTATTTTCTGAATAAAAGTCTGATTTAATTTTAACGATTACAAGATACGGCGTATCCAACTTTTTGGATACGGCGCATCGTCTGCAGATATCAGTAACTTTAACTTTTCGTATTCCGTTTTCGTTGTTAATTTTCTGATATATTACTTTCTTGAGCATACCCTACTGATATTTTTGTGTTGATTTCAGGAAGTGCATGACCAGGAGTTCTACGAAGAACTTGATTCAACCTTTCAAAGATCCTGAACGAGTCTTTCATTCGCTTAAAAGGCTTTTAAACACAAAAAGCTTTGATACTTCAAGTTCATTCGAGCTTGATTATTTTTCTGAAGAGAAAGAGGAAGAAGAAACAGAAACAATGGGCGAAAACACTACCATGGAGGAATACATGAACAAAACCCGTGCTGATTACACTTCAGGAGTTGCTAGACCAAAGTTTGATGATAAGTCAAAGTTTGAATTGAAGGGTCAGTTTCTTAAGGAGCTAAGAGAGAATGCTTTCAGTGGATCGGAACATGAGGATGCTAATGAGCATGTTGAAAAGGTCCTCGAGATTGCGGATTTGTTTACTTCAGAAGGAGTCACTGACGATCAACTCATGCTAAGAATCTTTCCACTCTCGCTAAAAGGAGCTGCTAACAAGTGGCTAAGGAATGAACCTGCTAGTTCAATCACTACATGGGAAGATTTGAAGAGCAAATTCCTGAAGAGATATTGTCCACCTGCTAGGACTGCTAAAAAGATGGAGGCTATCAACAGTTTCAAGTAAGAGCCTGATGAAACTCTTTATCAAGCTTGGGAAAGATTTAAAGATTTACTGGTAAAATGTCCTCAACACTATCTAACCCCTATGCAGGAGATAATATTGTTTTATCAAGGATTGGACGTGCCTACTAGACAAATCTTGGACGCTAAGGGAGCTGTGCCCCAAATGAGTGCAACCAATGCTAGGAAAGCGATCCAAGAAGCTGCTGATCATTCTCAAAAATGGCACGATGGGACCTCTACTAGATCTAAGAGCAGCACTAATTTTGACGGGATTGCTACTATTCAAGCTCAATTGGATAAAATTAGTAGAGAGATGAAGAAGCGTGATGAAAGAGCGTATGCTGCCCAAGTTGGATGTGAAAAGTGCGAAGGACCTCACTACACTAAAGATTGCCCGAATAAGAATGAAAGTGAGACGTTTGAAGAAGCATATTACACCCAATTTGGACAACCATTCCGACCTTCAGGAAGATTTAGGGAAGCTACTCCGGGATTCTATCAAAAGAACAACTTCAATCCCGCTTATCAAGAAAGGAGGCAGACTTTAGATGACACTCTAAAGCAAATTATGGCCGATGCTGCTAAAAGACATGAAGAGAATACTGCTATGATCAAAGAAATCCGAGCTTCAACGGACACTACTACAAGAAATCAAGGAGCTTCGATCAAAGCATTGGAACAACAAATTGGTCAAATGAGCAAAGTTCTTCAAGAAAGGGGATATGGAAGTTTACCTAGCTCAACTGAGACCAACCCAAGGGATCATGTCAAGGCCATAAGCACCACTGAAGAAGTCACTCCTAACATACCTAGAAGATCGATGAATGGTAATGATGGTGCAAGACCCGAATTTTTCTTTAATTCTTCAATCAGCTTAAGGAGACTACTAAAAGAAAAAACAAAGATTGAAGAGGAGATCAAGGCTGCAATGAAAGAAGAGAGCTCTGCAACCGACTTACATGCCTTGCCTCATAAAGAAAAAGACCCAGGAAGTTTTACTTTGCCTTGTTCAATTAATAATATATCTTTCAATAATGTGTTAGCTGACTTAGGAGCTAGTGTTAGTGTTATGCCTCTTAAGACATTCACTACCCTAGGACTAGGTAAATTAGCACCAACTAAGTTACTTATTGAATTGGCTGATAAAATGGTAAAACGACCTGAAGGGATTGCTAATAATGTGCTAGTTAAGATTGAGAAGTTTGTTTTCCCTGTAGACTTTGTTATTTTAGACATGCCCGAGGATGTTAAGATTCCTTTAATCCTTGGAAGACCTTTCTTGTCTACTGCCCATGCTAAAATTGATGTGTTTAAAAGAAAAATCTCATTAAGGGTAGGGAATAATAAACTGGTCTATAAGTGCCAAGATCCTGTTAAAAGCATAATTAGAGGTGTCTATGTGCTAGGATTAAGAGAGCGTATGGACCTCGATCTTGAAGCTAGGCTTATGGGGGAAACATTGATTCAAAACAACTCAACTAATCCTAATCATGAGAACTTTGAGGAATTTATTGACCTTAATGTACCTACCGAACTTAGACACGATGTTGTCAATGATTCTGATGATGAGTGGTATGATTGTGTAGTAATTAACAAACGTAGGAGAATAGTTGAGAAAATGAATTTGAATAATGATGTGTTTATTGAACTACCACCACACCTTGCTTATTTATGCCTATATGATAATAAGAATTTCCCGTCTATCATTTTGTCATCTCTGCCCGAAAAGGACAGAACTTTGTTTATACAGATATTGAAGAAGAACAGCGTGGAAATTAAGGACGAGCAAGGAGTGTTCAATATTACTGAATTGGCAATGAGGGAGCGCGATGTTTCCGACTCCTTCAATGATCGATATTAAAGAGCTGAACGCGAGTCTAACTTGAAGACTCTGGAATAAAGACAAGTGCTGACCGGGAGACAACCCGGAGAAATTTTTATTATTCTGTTTTTGTGTCGAGTCAGTCAGGTGATGCGTGGTTTTGCAACCTTACAACAGGTTTTACCTCTCGAGGGATCTCAAGAGGCTTACAACCCCACCAGGCAGTGTACCTGACCGATGTAGTATAGTGTAGTGGTAAGTACGGGGGATTGATCGTTCTCCACAGGGAATAGTGTTCGTTAGGTATGAAAAACTACTCTAATAGGTCTAAGGGTGAGAGAATATTCTTTTTTATGTTTTTATAATTTTATGAAAGCAAGTAAAATCTCGGGTTTGAAAGAGTGGGCGGAATTAGTTGCTAGTCAACTAACCCAAATAACTACCAATGCAAATAAAATAAAATAACAGAAAATGAAAAGGTTGGTGAAACTTATATGGAGAGAAATGTGTTTACTTAGATTTCCTTACTCCCTAACTATCTTTTACCGGTTGATTAATGTGTATTAATTGCGTGGATGACGGGTGTATTCCTTAATACCAATCGTGGGGTGGCGTACGTACTTCCCCAACTCTATAAGCTCCTACTTCACTCCTATGTCGAGCCGGCTAAGAAGCTCCTAACATGGGATCACTAGAATTCGCTCATGCATTAAATACAACCATAAAAACCTTAGTACGCATTGGTTCATGTTTCTTAAGACGTTCAAGCAAGTTACCGAATAGGAAGTTAGCCAGTTTTCTTAAGCCTAACATAGATGAACAATCATCCAATACAATTAATAACACACTAATAACCAATAATCAATAGCTAGGTTTCATTAGATCTAAGCAAACACAAGATAAATCTAGCCTAGCATGTTAATCAAAAGACAAGAACAATATATAATCAAACAACACATAGACATATTGATTGATTAAATGAACACTTATCTTCAATTAAACATGGGAGATCCAAGGGTATGAAAACCCTTAAAAATGGCAGAAATTCGTCTAGGGTTTCTCCTCCAAAGTTACACACAATAAGTTCCACACCAATGACAAAAAATTGCAAAACTATATATAGAGTTTAAGGGCTGACGGCGTCACGTTATGGATCCTGACGCCGTCACCTCGCCGCTTTTAGGGTTCCCGGATGGCCTTCCTGACGCCGTCCCTCTTTAGACCTCCAAAATCCGTTCTGGCTTATCAAAGCTTGACGCCGTCAGATTATGGCTTGACGCCGTCCCTCTTTAATTTAAGCCGTGACGACCTTGATCACATTAAAGGGTGACGCCGTCAGATTTTTCATGCAAAATTCTCTGGCTTATCATGAGTAATTTTCATATCCACTTCTTTTGCCAAGCCATGACGCCGTCTGGACCAATTCCTGACGCCGTCAAAGGTACTTTCCAGCATAATTTTGAGACTTTGTCGTTTTCTTCACTTTTATGCTCCAAAAACGTCCAAAATGCTTCCTTTTTCAGATTTCTTCTCAAAAGTACCTAAAATGACAAAAGGAACGATTTAGGGCAATATTTGATCAAATAAATACGATTTAGGGCTTAAATGACCCCTTAAAAGCGGTACACTTTTCGCTTCATCAAATACCCTTACACTTGAGATTTGCTTGTCCTCAAGCAAATGCGCTTTTATTCTAATCAAAATACAAGTTAGGGGTCATTTAACACTAATATAAAAGTAATTACAACAAATAGTCGTTCCACTTTAATCATAATAAGCACGGAGATTACAAACTAGCACCTCACAAGTAGTGTTTAGATACTCACATCTCTCAAGTGTCATCAAAATAAATCTCATAAATGAAAACGGATAATATCTCTCACTACCTGTCATAGCAAATAGATTACCATAGGCGTAAGCACCTAAGATAAACTATCAAAGAGGGCTTTTACATGGGTTATAACGTTAGGTGTAGGGAAAAGGAAAACACGGTTTTGTTGGATAAAGGATATTTTACTGGTGGCGAGTTAAAGATCTTGATCAATTACATGTACTATACAATGTTGCTAAGCCAAGACTAGACTCGATCTTAAGCTAAAAACAAAATAACAAAAACATAAAATAAACATAAAATGAAACGGGATGGTAGTCCGTATGTTTTTTTCTACTTTTCTTTTTTCTCATTTTTTTTTTTCATACACTCTTGCCCTACCATCCAAAATAATACATCATAGGGGCATTGCATTCCCCTTACACTTGAACTTTTACATAACTTTACAAATAACTATTCTAATGACTCGAATTAAGATAATTGAAACACTTGGAGTACTTTTAAAAATATTTAGCACATATGGGGGTAATAATGTTGTTCTTCCCCATTACTCCATTACACTAGTACTTTACCCATGAGTCCCAATCGTCCCAAAACAATATGTACAAGGATATGACTCGACTTAGCAACCATGTAATCAATTAGATAATTAACTTGGGTTTTAAACAAATGTTGTCACAATAATGCACTAAAAATGAGTGCATACAAGGTAGGCTAAGGCGATTTGGGTGTACATTTAAGTGGGGTGTAAACAAATTCTTACTTTAAGTAAAATGCTTAAAGTTAGAAACGAAAAGATAGGCTCTGAGGGGTGTACTAGGGGTATCGTGTACTAAAAATGAGTACAACGCAAAGGGTGTGGGAGAATTACTTGACCAATGTAGCCAACGTAATTATAACAAAATCACAGGTGTAAAACAATGGGTTAATCCTAATGCCTCTTATCATGTAGTAAATCTAACTACACGAATGTAGTCTCACTTGTGGCCTCGAAATGGTCCTAACGCAAGTTCTAGAATCTAAGTGCTACCGGTACACACATCATAGCATAAATGCTTTTCCTACCAATTCTAGGGGCGAACCTCACATATTTGGGGGTGGAAATTTTTTTAGTGGTACGGTTTTTGTGCTAGTCATATAACTCCTATCCGTGAGACGCTCATTAAGATCAAAGTTTCACTCCTAAATGTTGTAAAAAAATTTAAATTTGGCACTAAAATCACCCTAACAGGTATTTATCTCAGTTTTATTACACATCTACTATTAAACAAACAAAAATCAAGCGTAATAGCATTCTCTAATCGTACTTTTACCCCCCCCCCTTATACTTAAGATGAACATTGTCCCCAATGTTCAAATAACAAGATGTAAAAGTAATAAGGTAAAAGAATGAAATCAAATACTCCACTGATTCGCTCGGTGGATAATGTGGTAACACGGTTAGATCTTCTTCCAAAGTAATGTTGAAGCTCCATGACTAATTCATTGCCAAAAGCTTGATCCAACAAACATTTCCTTGTCCAAAATAACCTGTTAAACCTGAGAAAACAAACACGAAAACCTGCATAACATCGGCGGGATAAACTCTATATAAGGATATAATGCTTGTGGAATGATAATTTTGCAGATTCCTGGAGATTATAAGTTATAGATTTAATAAAAACTTTTTATGAAAACAAAACTTTCAAAAATTTTCAGAAAATTAAACCTGACGCCGTCAGGTTGTAAATCCTGACGCCGTCAGAAATGATCTGACAGAATTCTCATGTTAAGTTTCCGGAAAAATTTTGGAAAAAAACTAAACCTTACTTCCTGGAAATCCTGCAAAACATCATTATGACTCGATACAAGCATTTGACTCAAACAAATACTAATATGTATGTTAATTTAATATTATTACGATTCATGTTCATTTGTTCTAATAAACCGATTTGGATTTCCCTTACACTTATCTTTTTGCAAAATACCTTTATATGTAGTTAAGACGAAGTTAAAAACAAGATAAAGCATTTTCAAAATTTAGTTTCGAACATGAATCAATAATAATAAAAATTAAACATACATACGGAAGCAAATAAAATCAAACAAACAAACAAATAAACACACAAAGCAAATAAAACTTGGGTTGCCTCCCAAGAAGCGCTTTTCTTTATTAACGAGTCTTGTAGCTAGACTCAAAGTCACATACATTACGTGACTCCATCATTGGTCACGGTTCCTAGGCCATTCTCATTTCCGGTTTTATATTCCGGTCCTAATTTCAAACAATCCTTGTAGAAACCGGATATCCTTTCCATAACATAGTCTACTCCTTTATTTCTATCCTCATCATTCCTATAGTAGACCGCTTGCTTAAGCTCCTTCTCAACATTTGACAAGTGTTGGAATTGTTCTATCTTATATGGCATTTGGTAGTTTACCTCATCGGTCTCATCCTCAAATCTAACTATCCCTAAGGAAGGTTCATAAGTCATTTTAGAGACCTCAACAAATGGTTTTCCAAAAACCACTTGAGTTAAGGATGCATCGACTATTGGGCGGATATCTTCTACAATTACAAAGTCGGTGACATAGGTGAAGTTTCCTACATAAACCGGTAATCCCTTAACTCTTCCCGTGAAGTTACTCATCCAACCCTTGTCAGGGAACATCCTATACCCAAGTTGATTTTTCATTATCAAGTTGTAGTGGGCTCTAGTCATGATTTTTATGGGTGATCTAAGGTCGATGTAGGCTTTCCACACATGTAAATGTCCGATGTTGCATGGTATGTTGAGATTAGAAGGGTCGCCTATTTTTATAATTGGTCTACCTAGGAAGTATGGTGTCTCGGGGTCATCGAATAAGTCTGTATGATTTGCGCGCTCTTCCTTAGTGGGTAGCCTATTGAAGTAGTCCTCATCATCACCTACTTCTTCAATCTCACTTTTCCTAACTTCTTTATCAACCTCGACTTTCTTAACCTCATCCTCAGGTTCACTATTATCCTCATTCCTATCAATTGGTTTGATAGTGACAATGTTGACGAAGTGGACGTGTTTGGATGAAGAGGGGTCTTTTACTTGGGGTCCGCTATTTGTGTTCCTAGCGTCCTTATGTGGAGGTGATAGCACTTGGTTATTGAGGGCTTTCAATAAGTTGTCAATTTTATTGGTCATCTCCATTTGTTGTTGATTGAATTCGGATTCAAACTTAGTTATCCGAGCTTCTTGAGATGCCATAAATTGGGACATCAATCCTTCAAAGTTATTGGTACTACCATTGCCGGAAGGATTGTTGTTGAAAGTATGGTTCGAGTTGGAACCGCTTGATTGGAAACGATTAGGTGGGTTGGAAGAATTGGTTTGTTGTGCGTTTTGGTTTTGTTTCCACCTAAGGTTCGGGTGATTTTTCCATGAGGGTTTGTATGTATCACCGTAGGGGTTTGGCTCGGGTTTGAAAGTGTACCACTTGTCTCCCGCTCCGTCGGTACGCGAGGATGCGTAGTCCGCAAAAGCTTGCTCGGGGAGTTTCATGCAATCACGAGTGTCGTGGGGACCACTACATAATTCACATGAAGAAGTGATTTTGTTCACTTGGCTTGAAGGTTTAGGAGCCTCGTAAGATTTCATGAGAAACTTGACTTGGTCTTCAAGTTCTATGATCCTACGGTCGGAAGTGCTTGAATTGTTCGAAGGCAAAGATATTGCCTTGACCGTTTTATTCAAATCACGGGGATCACTCCAACTTTCGTTGTCATAAAGAGCAAGATCCTCTAGGAGAGCCCATGATTGTTCCGCACTTAGATCACGTAGCTTACCACCGGCCGATTGGTCAATGATTTGCCTTGTGGAGAGATTGATATGGTCATAGAAGATTTGGACTTGGAGCCAAAGTTCTATGCCATGGTGAGGGACTTTTTGGAGTAAGTCCTTGAATCGAGTCCATGCCTCGTAGAGGGTTTCGCCTTGACGTTGTTAGAACATCAAGATATCATTCCTTAGCTTGGTAGTTCTTCCCGGTGGGAAAAACTGAGCAAGGAAACGAGTGGTGAGATCATCCCAAGAGGTGATGGATCCTGCGGGTAGACGCTCTAGCCATTGACTAGCTTGGTCCCGCAGAGAGAATTGAAAGAGACGCAGTCGGGTCGTCTCTCGAGTGGCAACATCAAGGTCTATAGAATCAACGATTTTGAGAAAGTCCTTGAGATGTTGGTTAGGATCTTCGGAACGAAGTCCATGGAATGCGCATCCGCTTTGCACCAACCGGATGGTGTCGGATCGCAAGGGAGTGACATTGGCTCCTTGAGTGAGCTCAATGGTGTTTCGATAGCCATGGTGGCTAGGACGGGAGTAGTCTCCTAAGGTACGGGCTCTAGGAGGTGGTGGTGGTTGTTGTGGTGGGTTGTTGGGATCGAAGATATTACCATCTTCCATGATGTCGGATGGTAATGGTTACGAACAAAGAAACGAAGAAAAAAGATAGACTAAAGAAAACCTAGAAAAATAAAATAAAAATCTCACTAGAAAGGAATCTAGTGAGTAGACCTATAAAATAAAAAATTCAACCTAAACAATAACTATTCCCCGGCAGTGGCGCCAAAAACTTGATGCGTGGTTTTGCAACCTTACAACAGGTTTTACCTCTCGAGGGATCTCAAGAGGCTTACAACCCCACCAGGCAGTGTACCTGACCGATGTAGTATAGTGTAGTGGTAAGTACGGGGGGATTGATCGTTCTCCACAGGGAATAGTGTTCGTTAGGTATGAAAAACTACTCTAATAGGTCTAAGGGTGAGAGAAGATTCTTTTTTGTGTTTTTATAATTTTATGAAAGAAAGTAAAATCTCGGGTTTGAAAGAGTGGGCGGAATTAGTTGCTAGTCAACTAACCCAAATAACTACCAATGCAAATAAAATAAAATAACAGAAAATGAAAAGGTTGGTGAAACTTATATGGAGAGAAATGTGTTTACTTAGATTTCCTTACTCCCTAACTATCTTTTACCGGTTGATTAATGTGTATTAATTGCGTGGATGACGGGTGTATTCCTTAATACCAATCGTGGGGTGGCGTACGTACTTCCCCAACTCTATAAGCTCCTACTTCACTCCTATGTCGAGCCGGCTAAGAAGCTCCTAACATGGGATCACTAGAATTCGCTCATGCATTAAATACAACCATAAAAACCTTAGTACGCATTGGTTCATGTTTCTTAAGACGTTCAAGCAAGTTACCGAATAGGAAGTTAGCCAGTTTTCTTAAGCCTAACATAGATGAACAATCATCCAATACAATTAATAACACACTAATAACCAATAATCAATAGCTAGGTTTCATTAGATCTAAGCAAACACAAGATAAATCTAGCCTAGCATGTTAATCAAAAGACAAGAACAATATATAATCAAACAACACATAGACATATTGATTGATTAAATGAACACTTATCTTCAATTAAACATGGGAGATCCAAGGGTATGAAAACCCTTAAAAATGGCAGAAATTCGTCTAGGGTTTCTCCTCCAAAGTTACACACAATAAGTTCCACACCAATGACAAAAAATTGCAAAACTATATATAGAGTTTAAGGGCTGACGGCGTCACGTTATGGATCCTGACGCCGTCACCTCGCCGCTTTTAGGGTTCCCGGATGGCCTTCCTGACGCCGTCCCTCTTTAGACCTCCAAAATCCGTTCTGGCTTATCAAAGCTTGACGCCGTCAGATTATGGCTTGACGCCGTCCCTCTTTAATTTAAGCCGTGACGACCTTGATCACATTAAAGGGTGACGCCGTCAGATTTTTCATGCAAAATTCTCTGGCTTATCATGAGTAATTTTCATATCCACTTCTTTTGCCAAGCCATGACGCCGTCTGGACCAATTCCTGACGCCGTCAAAGGTACTTTCCAGCATAATTTTGAGACTTTGTCGTTTTCTTCACTTTTATGCTCCAAAAACGTTCAAAATGCTTCCTTTTCCAGATTTCTTCTCAAAAGTACCTAAAATGACAAAAGGAACGATTTAGGGCAATATTTGATCAAATAAATACGATTTAGGGCTTAAATGACCCCTTAAAAGCGGTACACTTTTCGCTTCATCATCAGGCCGCAGAGGATACGGCGCATCTCAATTCTGAGATGCGATGCATCTCCTGCAATGGTCATATCTTTATTTTTCTGCATTTTTTATTTTCGACTTTAAAACTTTTTATCAGTTTATTTTAATGCGGCGCATCCCTGGTTAAGGATGCGGCGCATCTTCTATTCTGATCCGTATTTATTCCAGGCTCTATACGGCGTATCTTCTTCCATAAGATACGGCGCATCGACTGACCTGATGATTTTCATTTTTAATTTTTATGTTTTATTTTTATCTAACTACTAATGTATTATGCAAGTTTGAACCTTTCTTAATATTAGGTGTGTTTTAAAGCCTTGGTGGTATTATAGATTCCTGCATTTCCTGTGGATACATCTAATATGAAGCTTAAACATTCTCATCCACAAGAAAAGATGATTTTTGCTCTTATACTAATGGAGGATCATACCGAGCAAATCTCAGGGGAGTTTTTCTGTTCTAATTCTTTTATTTTCCAGTTTTTAACCTTTCATACAAACAACGAGGACGTTGTTTAACTTAAGTGGGGGGATTGGAGAATTAGAACACTTAACACTTACTTGTCCTAAACTTTTCAAAATATGCTTAAAATGTGCTTAATATATAAAATTTTAAAATTTTTAGCATGTTTTTGTTTAAAGTCTAAGTTGCATAGCTGCACACATGACGTTATTTTCAAAAATTGTGATTTTTCAAAATTCACGAATCTATGAGTGTGCCGGTGACTTGTAAACTTTAGAACTTGGCTTGTATACTATTCGAGACCACCATAATAAGTATTATTTATATAATTGGAATGACTTGTCTAAATTGGTAAAATTCTAGGATTACACCCAAATAGCCTTTATATGTTTTGTGTTATTAGCTAACTACACTGGTTAGTTAACCCCCGTATAAACCCTTTTGTTACTCTCATTTTTAGAGTAAGATACCCCTAGAAAAACACTCAGAGCCATTCCTTTCGTTTCTTACACCTTTGTTAAAATGTTTCGTTACACCCTTACACCTTAGCCTACCCTATAGATTAAGATCCGTGGTTGGTTAATTGCTTTAGGCAAAGTGTGTTTTCTTACATTACCTGTGTTCGCGTGCGTAATTCATTATCTATGGTTAGGTCGGGAAATTGCACAATGCAATTGGAGTGAAAGTAAATATTGTATATCTTTGAGTTTATTTTTCGTGTGTTTACTACTTTCACTATTACCGTTATTTCTGAAGTTATGAAAAGTATGGAAAAATTATCCAGAATTATCATTATAGTGATGTGGTGAAATTTTACACATCTATGTTTATGTTAGTAATAAAAAAATAAAAAAAAAATCAAAAAAATGAGAAAAGAAAAAGAAAAAAGAAAAGTTGGATGTTTGTTTTAACCAACTTATGTAAAGTTTTGTATTAAGTGGTCGATATCACCACTATTTGTTGTATACTATATCTATGGATTGAATGGGAGTTGGCAGTTATGGGAACACCAACTAAGGTTTATTCTTTGATTGAGATCTTGTTGAGTATAATTCGTGTCTACCTAAAGCGTGTGTTTCAAGTGTTAAAGCGTGAGTAATTCAATGATATGAGTCTTATTCATGGGATGGTTGAGATAGTGATTAACCACACTTAGGATTTTAATTTATCTATTTTGTTTATTTTTTATTTTACACCAATTTATATCCCAAAATTTATCCATACCCTGTATTATTCTTTATCCAACCAAACCTTTGATTTATTGAGATTAGGGATTTGAGCAATCTTAAGTATCGTAGTCGTGGATTCGGCTATGTATTTATGATTTTGTCGCCCTTTTTGATATATTATTATTGGTGAAGTTTGGACCTATCTTTAGCCTATTCGAGTTAAGGATTTGAGCAATTGCAAGTATCGTGTTCGTGGATTCGATCATGTATTTGTGATTTTGTCGCCTTTTCTGGAATTTGAGATCGATAGAGATTAAGAATAATTAACCCTTAAGCCTAAAAACCCTTTTTACCGCTTTAGACTGGTTATTCCTTGGCTTTAGTGGGGGAGATGTGTATACTTGCCAAGCTTATGATAGAATATTCGTCACGACTGGACAGTTAAACGATTAGATTTGCTTTTATCAAATTCTTTTATTTTACTTCTAATTCTGTAATTCGTTAAGTGTTTAGTTGTGTGATTATGACAAAAATGAATACATGCTTAAATGTAAAAATAAATCCTAATATCTTTTAGGATACATTTTCATAAGATTAATTCTAAGGTTTACTTGGGGACAAGTAAAGTTCAAGTGGGGGGATATTTGACGAACTCAAATAAGTACATTTTATTACTATCATTTATCCTATTAATTTGACTTGTTTTATTATATTATGTATGAGGATTGATACTTAATCGTTTACTTTTGTAATTCTCAGGTAAAAACAAGCATTTGGTGAAACTTGGCGATTTTGGACTAATTATGGAGCAAAACATGCAAGAAGTTAAGAGTCTACTGAAATGTACAAGATCAAGACAAATCTGCTCCAGATGCGCCGCATCTCGCTTATTACATACGGCGCATCACTATCAAGATTTCACAAGATATTATCCAAGACGGCAGAGGACATGCGCCGCATCTATTTATGGAGATACGCCGCATCTTCTGGCGGTGTACGAATATTCCTTAATATATTAATCTTGGACCCCACGCGAAGTTAAGTCAATGCGCCGCATCTACTTACTAGATGCGCCGCATCTTACCCTCAGACAGAAACTATAAATACCCCAAAGACCAGACGAATTAAGAGTTCCTAAGTTCCGAAGTTCGACAGAAGACCGAAGTACAGAAACCCTAGGACGAATTCAGACGAATAGGCAGCACAAGACACACCCAAACAAAGATACAAGAGCTGTAAGAAGGTGCTGCATGTGTTTAATTCATTAAGTAGTTTTGTTTTATTGTGTTAGTAAACTTTAATTCATCAAGATTGGTGGCTTGTGTAATGTGAAAACGGAAAGATTGCACTCCCTTAAAACTGCTTTCTCATTAATTAAAGTTTATATGTTGATGTCTTTGGTGACTTTTATTAGTGCATTGATAACCTCTGTGTCTAGCTGAGCGTTGATCGGGTCGCCATGCCTCTGCCCTCGCCTATTTATTAGATCGCCTATGCATTCTATCGTCTGTAGAAAAGTAGGAAGAAAGATAAATAGGATAGTCATAAGTAATCATTAAGGGTTTACTCGCCGATAAGATTAGAACCAACGAGAAAGGACTTAATCTCGGTGCGTTGCATCGAACTATACACTTCATATAAAACTAGCAATAAAACAAGTGACAATCTACTTAATCATAAGGACAGATCTTCTTATTGTCTCGAGTATTTATCTGTGTACGTGTGTGCTATTCGCTGATTCGTGCCTATTGGTTTAGTTTATTATTTAATTGCAACCAAATCGTGCCAGTCTCTCAGGCTGAACCCCCTTGCGTTAGAATAGGTTGTATAGCTAACTTAATTTATTAAAATACTGATTAGAATAACTAGATAATACGTTCCACTCTTAGTGATCGACACTCTACTTACCATTATATTCATACTGACCGGGTACACTGCTCGTTAAGTGTGTGTGTTATTGATAAGTCGCTAAATATAAATTTAAAACTTGAGTAGGCATTAATACTGCTAAACCGAAACGACACATCGCACTCATCAGTAATGTCCAATGATCCGCCAGAACCGGAGGGATCTACCCAAGGACAATTCCAATAGATTAGAATTAGAAGTCCTTAGGTATGATTGAAAAAAGGAGCAAAATGAGAAAGGAGAAAGAAGGGGTTGAAGAATGAAAAAGAAAAGTTTAAGGAAAGGGTGAAAAGAAATAGCCCTCCATGAAAACTTAGGAAAGAAACCGGGTCAATACATATGCTATCGGTACTCACTAAGGTGATACTGATATTGAAGACAAGACGTCATGGACCCAGTGACGTGGTGCACAAACCCCTCCCAGCCACTCAGATATCTCTTATACGATATTTGTTTCATTTCTCACGGAGATCAATGCATAATCTATCGACCTCTCACTCCGAGATGAGTTGATATTGAAAAGGTGGCACTCTGCTCCACGCCTCCGATGACTAAAACCAAAACGCACATAATTGAGTCTAGAGCCATGAGATTCATCAAAGATCTCTTAGGAACACTTCCAATAAAATACACTTGTGTTCACCAAAAAGGACATAAGTTGTAAGTGTCATAATGAGATCTGAACCTGGAAGAGCTGGACGATTTATTGCTAACTGTTTTATGCAGGTACTGAAGAAAGTCCATCAATCATCATCTACATTGGAAGAAAAGACGCTGTGAATACATGAAGATGTTGAACAAGGCAAAGAACAATCCAAAAGACGATACGATGAAGATCACAATGCATGAAGGAACAAAGAATCACAAAGTTCAAGACCCTGAAGTCTAAAGACCTAAACACGTGGTGCATCTTTTGAATGACCATCCCTTAGGGGGAGATTGTTAGCTTTAATTTTATAGTTTAAAGTGATGGTCATTCACATGTTATTGAACTTTGTATAAAAGGGTTAGCTAGTCATGTAAAGTGGGCTTTTGGTCATCAATCATGTAAGGCTTAATGTAAAATAAGCTAAAGCCCACACAAAAGCCCACTAGGGTATAATCCCTTGTAGTATATAAACCTCACATCTCTTCATTTATGAGTGTGGTTCACTATGAGTGTATTGTGTACAATAATAGAAAAGTCTTAACATATCTCCATATTTCTCTCTATCTATACGATCCACAATATTCACCTTGTCCCATCAACATCTCTCTTGTGTTTAACGCCATATCATATGTGTGATAAAGAGTGATTTCTAGCTACAACAGACGCAATTGGGGATTTATACCTGATGAACTCAAATAAGTACATTTTATTATCATCATTTATCCTATTTATTTGACTTGTTTTATTATATTATCTATGAGAATCGATACATTAATGTTTACTTTAGTAATTCTCAGGTAAAAACAAGCATTATGTGAAACTTGGCAATTTTAGACTAATTATGGAGCAAAACAAGCAAGATGTCAAAAGCCTACTGAAATCCAGAAGATCAAGCTCGTTCTACTCCAGATATGCCGCAACATACTTCTAACATACGGCGTATCACTATCAAGATTTCACAAGTTACAATCCAAGTACATGCGCCGCATACAAAGATCGAGATACGCCGCATCTGAAGACGGTGTACGAATATTCCTGAATATATTAATCTTGGACCCCAAGCGAAGTTAAGTCAATGCGCCGCATCTATCAACTAGATGCGCCGCATCTATCCCTCAGACAGAAACTATAAATACCCCAAGGCCAGACGAATTTCGAGAGCTTAGTTTTTAGTCGAAGACAGAAGAACCCTAGAAGCCGAATTCAGACGACCAAGCAGCACAAGACACACCTAAACGAAGATACAAGAGCTGTAAGAAGGTCCTGCATGTATTCAATTCATTAAGTAGTTTTGTTTTATTGTATTAGTACACTTTAATTCATCAGGATTGATGGGCTTGTGTCATGTGACTACGGAAAATCATGCACTCCCCTTAATATTGTTTTCCCATTAATTAAAGTTTATATGTTGATGTCTTTGTTGACTTTTATTAGTGCATTGATAACCTCTGTGTCTAGCTGAGTATTGCTTGGGTCGCCATGCCCCTTCCTCGCCTATTTGTTTTAGCGTCTCTTGAATAAATAGGATAGACATAAGTAATCATTAAGGGTTTACTCGCCGATAAGATTAGAGCCAACGAGAAAGGTTTAATTACAGACACTTCATATAAAACTAGCAATAAAACAAGTGACAAGCTACTTAATTATCAGGACAGGTCTTCTTATTGTCTCAAGTATCTATCTGTGTACGTGTGTGCTAATCGCTGATTCGTGCTCATTAGTTTAGTTTCTATTTAATTATAACCAAACCGTGCCAGTCTCTCAGGCTGAAACCCCCTTGCGTTAGATTAGGTTGTACAGCTAACTTAAGATATTAAAATACTGATTAGAATAACTAGATAATACGTTCCTCTCTTAGTGATCGACACTCTACTTACCATTATATTCATACTGACCGGGTACACTGCTCATTAAGTGTGTGTGTTATTGATAAGTCGGCTAAATATAAATTTAAAACTTGAGTAGGCATTAATACTGCTAAACCGCAACGACACGCACGTGCATCAAGTTTTTGGCGCCGCTGCCGGGGAGTTAATTGTTATTATCTGTTAATTTGATTAGTATTTTAATTAGATTTTTCTTTTTAATTTTTAGATTCTAACCACTAACCCTGTTATATATTAGATAAATTGCATTCATTGTATTATTTGCATATTTTCTGTTTTTGATTATTTGTTTTCTTTAATTTTTGTTTTTTTTTTGTTTGTTTTTATTTTTGTTTTTCTCTTTTTTATTTTTTCTGCATTCTGTTATCGTTGTATTGAGCTAATACAAACGATACGGCGCATCTGTTTTCACAGATACGGCGTATTGCGTTTAATTTTTATAAAATACAACGCGTTTAATAAATTCGAGTACGACGCATCTTTCCCTAAGATACGGCGTATTCTGTTTTTAATAAGAAATTTTTCTAAACCCAAACGCCATACGACGCATCTGTTTTCACAGATATGGCGTATTTTCTATTTAAATTAAAAACAGTTTTCGAATTATTAAACAGATACGACGCATCGATCTCTATCGATACAGCGCATCTACTAAATCAAAAATCTTGTATTTTGAAACGTAACGAAAATACGGCGCATTAGCTTTTGTTAATACGACGCATTTAATTTTAATAAGTATAAACGATTTTTGATAATTTAAACCTGATACGGCGCATGCTAAAATTATAAGCGGCGTATCTGTTTTCTGAATAAAAGTCTGATTAAATTTTAGCGTTATAAGATACGGCGTATCCAACTTTTTGGATACGGCGCATCGTTTGCAGATATCAGCAACTTTTATTTTTCGTATTCCGTTTTCGTTGTTAATTTTCTGATATCATACTTTCTTGAACATACCCTACTGATGCTTTTGTGATGGTTTCAGGAAGTGCATGACCAGGAGTTCAACTAAGAACTTGATTGAACCTTTCGAAGATCCTGAACGAGCCTTACATTCGCTTAAAAGGCTTTTCAACACAAAAAGCTTTGAAATCTCAAGTTCGTTCGAGCTTGATTACTTTTCTGAAGAGAAGGAGGAAGAAGAAACAGAAACAATGGCGGAAAACACTACTATGGAGGAATACATGAACAAAACCCGTGCTGATTACAGTTCAGGAGTTGCTAGACCAAAGTTTGATGAAAAGTCAAAGTTTGAGTTGAAGGGTCAGTTTCTCAAGGAGCTAAGAGAAAAATGCTTTCAGTGGAACAGAACATGAAGATGCTAATGAACATGTTGAAAAAGTCCTCGAGATTGCAGATTTGTTTACCACAGAAGGAGTCTCTGACGATCAACTTATGCTAAGAATCTTTACAATTTCGCTTAAAGGAGCTGCTAATAAGTGGCTAAGGAATGAACATGCTAGTTCAATCACAACATGGGAAGATTTGAAGAGCAAATTCCTGAAAAGATATTGTCCACCTGCTAAAACTGCTAAAAAGATGGAGGCTATCAACAGTTTCAAGCAAGAGCCTGATGAAACTCTTTATCAAGCTTGGGAACGATTTAAAGACTTATTGATGAAATGCCCTCAACATTATCTAAGTCCAATGCAGGAGATAATATTGTTCTATCAAGGATTGGACGTGCCTACTAGACAAATCTTGGATGCTAAGGGAGCTATGCCCCAAATGAGTACAGCCGATGCTAGAAAAGCTATCCAAGAAGCTGCTGATCACTCTCAAAAATGGCACGACGGAACCTCTACTAGATCTAAGAGCAGCACTAATTTTGACGGGTTTGCTGCAATTCAAGCTCAATTGGATAAAATCAGTAGAGAGATGAAGAAGCGTGATGATAAAGTTTATGCTGCCCAAGTTGGATGTGAAAAATGCGAAGGACCTCACTACACTAAGGATTGCCCTAAAATGAATGAAAGTGAGACTTTTGAAGAAGCATACTACACACAATTTGGACAACCATTCCGACCTTCAGGAAGATTTAGGGAAGCTGCTCCGGTATACTATCAAAAGAATAACTATAATCCCACTTATCAAGAAAGGAGGCAGACTTTGGATGACACTTTAAAGCAAATTATGGCCGATGCTGCTAAAAGACATGAAGAGAACACCGCTATGATCAAAGAAATCCGAGCCTCAACGGATACTATAACAAGAAATCAAGGAGCTTCGATCAAAGCATTGGAACAACAAATCGGACAAATGAGCAAAGTTCTTCAAGAAAGGGGATACGGAAGTTTACCTAACTCAACTGAAACTAACCCAAGAGATCATGTCAAGGCCATATGCACTACTGAAGAAGTCACACCTAACATACCTTTTCCTAGAAGATTGATGAATGGTAATGATGCTGCAAAGCCCAAATTTTTCTTTAATTCTTCAATCAGTTTAAGAAGGTTACTCAAAGAGAAGACAAAGATTGAAGTGGAGATCAAGGCTACAATGAAAGAAGAGAGCTCTGCAACCGACTTACGTGCCTTGCCTCATAAAGAAAAGGACCCAGGAAGTTTTACTTTACCTTGTTCAATTAATGACATATCTTTCAATAATGTATTAGCTGACTTAGAAGCTAGTGTTAGTGTTATGCCCCTTAAGACATTCACTACCCTAGGACTAGGAAAATTAGCACCAACTAAGTTACTTATTGAATTGGCTGATAAAACGGTAAAACGACCTAAAGGGGTTGCTGAAAATGTGCTAGTTAAGATTGAGAAGTTTGTTTTCCCTGTAGACTTTGTTATATTAGATATGCCCGAGGATGTTAAGATTCCTTTAATCCTTGGAAGACCTTTCTTGTCTACCGCCCATGCTAAGATTGATGTGTTTAAAAGAAAAATCTCATTAAAGGTCGGGAACAATAAACTAGTCTATAAGTGCCAAAATCCTGCTAAGAGCATAATTAGAGGCGTCTATGTGCTAGGATTAAGAGAACGTATGGACCTCGATCTAGAAGCTAGGTTTATGAGAGAAACCTTGGTAAATAATGAATCACTTGAGACCTATAGTGGAGACTACATTGAATTAAATGATCTTAATTTACCAATAGGAATCAATGATCAATTTATGGAGGATTTTGAACCCGAAATTGAAGAAGGAGAAATTATGGATATACCTAGAATCAATATGATCAACACTAAGAATTATGATGAATTTGAAGGATATCCTAGTTTTTGTGATTATGGTAGAAAGATCCATGTAGATTGTGCTTATAATTTACAATTTCCTTGCATGATAGGATTTAAACAGGTTAGTGCCAACTTTTTCCCTATTTTACCAATTAATGTAATGTCAAAAGATTTCTATAATTCTATAATGAAAAACAAAATTGAGTATAGAGGGAAAAACGTAGTTGGAATATTCATGCATGTACCTATTTTTGTCGGAAATTTAACCATTGTTACAGATTTCACCGTGGTGGAAAACATGGATGCTTATCGTGATGTTGAGATGGGTGACGTGATCGTTGGGAAACCATTTTGTAAGGAGGTCGAAATTAACGCTAAAAGATTTGAAGGAAAGATCACCTTTCAAAGTGGGAACAACGTTATCACTTACATGATGCCTCGTGCTCACCCAAGGTTTAAACATGCCCCTAACAAATTTTGTTACAAATTTACACCATTTCTTTTTGTAGATGAAAATGACGCTGAGAAAGGGATCGAGTATCCGTACCAAAAGATGAAAGGATTCTACAAAGGTGTACTTGAATTGGGGCTGGAATATGTTCGTGACGAAGTAATTCGCAACTACATCGTGCACGGACATGTGGGGATCAATAGAACAAAATAAGGAGCTGAACGTGAGTCTAACTTGAAGACTCTGGAATAAAGACAAGTGCTGACCGGGAGACAACCCGGAAGAAAAATTTTTACTTTTCTGTTCTGTGTCGAGTCTGTCAGACCTGCAGAAGATGCGGCGCATCTCCATCATAAGATGCGACGCATCACCTGCACTGGTCATATCTTATTTAATTTTCTGCATTTTTATTTTTGACTTTAAAACTTTCTGTCAGTATTTTAATGCGGCGCATCCCTGGTTAAGGATGCGACGCATTTTTTATTCTGATTCGTATTTATTCCAGGCTCGATACGGCGTATCTTTTTCCATTCGATACGGCGTATCGACTGACCTGATGATTTACAGTTTAATTTTTTAAGTTTTATTTTTACTAACTACTAATGTATTATGCAAGTTTGAACCTTCTTAATTCAGGTGTGTTAAAGTCTAAATGGTATTATAGATTCCTGCATTTTTTTGTGGATACATCATCTATGAAGCTTAAACGTTCTAATCCACAAGAAAGTTGATTTTTGCTCTTATACGAATCATGGAGGATCATACCGAGCAAATCTCAGGGGAGTTTTTTCTGTTCTAATTCTTTTATTTTCCAGTTTTTTTTAACCTTTGATACAAACAACGAGGACGTTGTTTAACTTAAGTGGGGGGATTGGAGAATTATAACACTTACTTGTCCTAAACTTTTTCAAAATATGCTTAAAATGCGCTTAATATATCAAAATTTAAATTTTTTAGCATGTTTTTGTTTAAAGTCTAAATTACATAACCGCACACATAACTCTATTCTTTCAAAAATATTAAAACTTTAGTGTGCTGGTGACTTGTAAACTTTAGAACTTGGCTTGTATACTATTCGAGACCACCATAATAAGTATTATCTATATAATTGGAGTGACTTGTCTAAATTGGTAAATTTCTAGGATTACACCCAAATAGCCTTTATATGTTATGTGATATTAACTAACTACACTGGTTAGTTAACCCCCATATAAACCCTTTGTTACTCTCACTTTTAGAGTAAAATACCCCTAGAAAAACCCTCAGAGCCATTCCTTTCGTTTCTTACACCTTTGTTATAATGTTTCGATACACCCTTACACCTTAGCCTACCCTGTAGATTAAAATCCGTGGTTAATTGCTTTAGGCAAAGTGTGTTTCCTTATATTACCTGTGTTCGCGTGCGTAATTCATTATCTTTGGTTAGGTCAGGAAATTGTACAATGCAATTGGTATGAAAGTAAATATTGTATATCTTTTAGTTTATTTTTCGAGTGTTTGCTACTTTCACTATTACAGTTATTTCTGAAAGTATGAAGAGTATGGAAAGATTATCCGGAAAAATAGTGATAGTAAAGTTGTGAAATTTTACACATATAAAGTTTAATTTAAAAAATTAAAAAAAAATCGAAAAAAAAAAAATAGAAAAGAAAAAGAAAAAGGAAAAAGTTGGATGTTTGTTTTAACCAACTTATGTAAAGTTTTGTATTAAGTGGGCGATATCACCACTATTTATTTTATATTATATTTATGGATTGAATGGGAGTTGGCCGTAATGGGAACGCCAACTAAGGTTATTCTTTGATTAAGATCTTGTTGAGTATAATTCGTGTCTACCTAAAGCGTGTGTTTCAAGTGTTAAAGCGTGAGTTATTCAATGATATGAGTCTTATTCATGGGATGGTTGGGAAAGTGATTAACCACACTTAGGATTTTAATTTATCTGTTTTGTTTATTTTTTATTTTACACCAATTTGTATCCCAAATATTATCCATACCCTATATCATTCTTCATCCAAACCTTTGATTTATGGAGATTAGGGATTTGAGCAATCTTAAGTATCGTAGTCGTGGATTCGGCTATGTATTTATGATTTTGTCGCCCTTTTTGATATAATATTATTGGTGAAGATTACTTGGTCCTATCTTTAGCCTATTCGAGTTAAGGATTTGAGCAATTGCAAGTATCGTGGTCGTGGATTCGATCATGTATTTGTAATTTTGTCGCCTTTTCTGGAATATGAGATCGATAGAGATTAAAAAGGATGATCAACCCTTAACCAACAAACCCTTTTTACCGCTTTAGACTTGTTATTCCTTGGCTTTAGTGGGGGAGATGCGTATACTTGCCAAGCCTATGATAGAATATTCGTCACGACTAAGCAACTAAACGATTTAGAATTGTTTTACATTAAAAATTATTTTGGTTTCTACTTCGTTAAGTGTTTGGTTGTGTGATTATGACAAAACGAATACGTGCTTAAATATAAAAATAAATCCTAATATCTTTTAGGATACATTTTCATTTAATTAATTCTAAGGTTTACTTGGGGACAAGTAAAGTTCAAGTGGGGGGATATTTGATGAACTCAAATAAGTACATATTATTATCATCATTTATCCTATTTATTTGACTTGTTTTATTATATTATCTATGAGAATCGATACATTAATGTTTACTTTAGTAATTCTCAGGTAAAAACAAGCATTATGTGAAACTTGGCGATTTTGGACTAATTATGGAGCAAAACAAGCAAGATGTCAAAAGCCTACTGAAATCCAGAAGATCAAGCTCGTTCTACTCCAGATACGCCGCAATATACTTCTAACATACGGCGTATCACTATCAAGATTTCACAAGTTACAATCCAAGTACATGCGCCGCATACAAAGATCAAGATACGCCGCATCTGAAGACGGTGTACGAATATTCCAGAATATATTAATCTTGGACCCCACGCGAAGTTAAGTCAATGCGCCGCATCTATCCCTCAGACAGAAACTATAAATACCCCAAGGCCAGACGAATTTCGAGAGCTTAGTTTTTAGTCGAAGACAGAAGAACCCTAGAGCCGAATTCAGACGACCAAGCAGCACAAGACACACCTAAACGAAGATACAAGAGCTGTAAGAAGGTCCTGCATGTATTCAATTCATTAAGTAGTTTTGTTTTATTGTATTAGTACACTTTAATTCATCAGGATTGATGGGCTTGTGTCATGTGACTACGGAAAATCATGCACTCCCCTTAATATTGCTTTCCCATTAATTAAAGTTTATATGTTGATGTCTTTGGTGACTTTTATTAGTGCATTGATAACCTCTGTGTCTAGCTGAGCATTGTTTGGGTCGCCATGCCCCTTCCTCGCCTATTTGTTTTAGCGTCTCTTGAATAAATAGGATAGACATAAGTAATCATTAAGGGTTTACTCGCCGATAAGATTAGAGCCAACGAGAAAGGTTTAATTACATACACTTCATATAAAACTAGCAATAAAACAAGTGACAAGCTACTTAATTATCGCAATGACACGCACGCGCATCAATACCCTTTAAGTAAAAACGGATACCCAGCAGTACAACGGATACCCAGCAGTACAACGTTTCGCTAGCAGTACAATTGTTTGCCTAGCGGTACAATGATAATAAGTGCATTAAAATATCATAAACTTGTAATAATAACTCCATTCATATATTAAACCAAGTGAAAATAAGTTTAAATTTACATATATAGGCAAAATATATAAAGAAAAGATACATTAAGACATATATTTACTAGCTTGAACCCCTTTGTAAATTTCAACTATTTCCTTTCTTGCTTCTTCAATTTTTTTGTTATTCTCCTCAATCCTCTTATGATGCTCCTCAATGCTCTTCTGATGCTCCTCAATGGCCTGTAAATCTTTCTTGTTCCTTGTTTCAAACATGTTTATACGCTTGTTGTGAATTCTTATCATTGTGTTTTCAGCACCCCACTGGCCATCACTACATTTCTCCCAAGTTTCTTGGGTTATGCCATATATTTTATATTTTTCAGGCATTGGTGGAGGAGAATCATCCCTAGAGCGTTTGTTTTTTGTTGGAAGAAGGAGTGGAAGAGGATTCAGCCATTGAAATTTGGAATTTAGTTTCTAATGAAAATATCAAAAGGAGTTGTATATGAACGGTTGATTATGTCGAGTTGTACAAATAGGCTGGAGAGGTATACGAACGGTTCCCAATACTTTAGGCGGGAAGAGGGACCATCGAAAGGCGCCAAAACTAACCAGATGGATAATATTGATCGGATTCGGTTTGTGTTTGGTTTGGATTGACTAGTGTGTTGATTTAGAAGTGTGTTTGGTGTTGGATTGACTAACTGACTTTTTCATTAGGGTAATTGATATTTTCTATATTAATGATGTTTAATGTAATTTGTGTTTTAACTTAATGTTTAATGTAATTTGAGAATGTGTAGTTTTGATTTGTTTTTATTTTTTTTAGAGAATGTGTAGTTGTTTGAGATGTAAAGTTTATAAAACTTGTAAAATTGAACCTACATTAAACATCAAATATAATACATTAAAACATAAAATTGAACCTACATTAAACAGCCACTTGAAAAAACAACGAACAATTAACGTAAACAACGAACGAAATTACAAACGTAAACAAGGAACGAAATTAAAAGAAGTTATCATCTGAATCCGGCCAACCCATCTTTAGAGGATTCAGGTGGGAAAAAACCACTTTCCCAGTTCGCCCTACGTTCTACATACTCCCTGGCTTGCTGCTCCAAACGAGCAGCTTCCTCTTCTCTTTCAAGTGCTTCCATTTCCAGGAAGACTTTCCAATCTGCTTCATCTTGTCGGATTTGTTCCTCTGTTAACCCAAACGGATTTTCCGGTGGATTGTTAACCGGTGGAGATGGAGATGGAAATTCATGGGGTAGGCTGAAAACCGGAGAGGTTTTTTCATGGGGTGGGCTGAAAACCGGAAAGGTTTGTTCATGGGGTGGGCTGGGGAATTGTTGTCCAAAATCCTTTTGGCGAGTTGGAGATGGAAATTGTTGCCCAAAATCTTTTTTGGAAGACATTTTGAATTTGAGAACTTTGGATCTTGAATTTGAATAGTTTGGATTTTGAATGTGTTTTTGTGTGATATGTGTTTGAGAAGCAAGTATATTTATAGTGATTAAAAATGTGTTTGAATTTGAAATTTGAAATATATCCCGCCCACTTTTTTTGAAATATATCCCGCCCACTTTTTTTATTTTGAATCTGAAACTTTTTTTTATTTTAATTGTTTAATTAAAAATGTAATATTTAGTGATTAAAAAAATAAAAAAAAGAAAAGAAAATGAGTGCCACGTGTCAAACAACGCCTCACCTGCCATTACACCACTTTTTCAACAAAGCCCTACACAACCCCATATGCCACATGTCAAACAACCCCCCACCCTCTCTTACGCACCACTACACATACTCTTAATATGTTGTACTGTTACTTTACGTTTGAATTTGAATAATACTCGTACAGTTACTTTTACTTTCAATCTGATTTTTAAAATAGCCTCCAACGGCTAGTTTAACGGCTTTCCACTATCAAAGCCACTTTCACAACACTTCGTCTATCAGGGTCGGTCTAGAAACTCTTTTAAGAAATGATGAAACAGGGTCGAAAGGTTGCGTGAGTTATTGTTGGGTGTGTTGATCATGTACAATTATACATATCATCTCGGCTCATTCGTTAAACATCTCGTATACAACCATATCATCTCGGCTCATTCGTTAAACATCTCGTGTATAACCATATATCATCTCGGCTCATTCGTTAAACATCTTGTGTATAACTAAAGCTCAGTTAAGGGTGTGAGTGTGTTAAAGCTGACGTGGCAGTGTGTTAAAGTTTAAAGCTGAGTTATTGTTAGGAGTGGTTAGAGTATTTTCTTTTGTTTTGTCGTGTGGATTTTAGCGTGACTTAATCTTAATACCGCCAATTTTGTCCATATAATATTCAACTACGGATAACTGATGCCCGCGGGGAAACCCGAAAAACCGATGGATAATATTAATCGGGTATTCGGTGGGATATGGGGCGGGTCGGGTATATTATAAACAGGTTCGGTTACGGGTACACTAAAACCCGCCCCGAACACGAACCGTTGCCATCCCTATTTAACACAAACACTGTGGCTAACGAATTAACTAGCAGAGGTGCAAAAGGCTATATATCCTCACCCGATTACGCAATGAACAAGAAAAAGAACTCAAATTGATTAATTAACAATTTGCTAGGTGAGATAACTCGTATTATGCTACATATGCATAATCGTGCTCCAGAGGTCGAAAGGTTGCGTGAGTTGCCTCAAGACCATCCAGCTATCAGGGTCGGTCTAGAAACTCTTTTAAGAAATGATGAAACACGGTCGAAAGGTTGCGTGAGTTATTGTTGGGTGTGTTGATCATGTACAATTATACATATCATCTCGGCTCATTCGTTAAACATCTCGTATATAACCATATCATCTCGGCTCAATCGTTAAACATCTCGTGTATAACCATATCATCTCGGCTCATTCGTTAAACATCTCGTGTACAACCATATCATCTCGGCTGTAAACATCTCGTGTATAACCATATATCATCTCGGCTCATTCGTTAAACATCTTGTGTATAACTAAAGCTCAGTTAAGGGTGTGAGTGTGTTAAAGCTGACGTGGCAGTGTGTTAAAGTTTAAAACTGAGTTATTGTTGGGAGTGGTTAGAGTATTTTCTTTTGTTTTGTCTTGTGGATTTTAGCGTGACTTAATCTTAATACCGCCAATTTTGTCCATATAATATTCAACTACGGATAACTGATACCCGCGGGGAAACCCGAAAAACTGATGGATAATATTAATCGGGTATTCGGTGGGATATGGGGCGGGTACGGGTATATTATAAACGGGTTCGGGTACGGGGTACACTAATACCCGCCACGAACCCGAACCGTTGCCATCCCTAGTTACCGGCTATAGTTGGTTTTCACCGCCACGTCAAAACCATTAGATTTTATTTATTTATTTATATAGTATTTTTTTTGAACTTATTTTATTATTATTATTATTATTATTTTATTATTATTATTATTATTATTATTATTATTATTATTATTATTATTATTATTATTATTATTATTATTTATTTATTTTTAACTATTTACACATCAATTGCCACGCCTTAATTATAAACCCAACCACCACTTGATCTTCCGGTAATTAAAGGGGCAATTAATCCCTTTATCCGATCAATTGTAAACACACACAAAAATCAATAAACCCTAATCAAAACACACATTCTTCTTATTCCCACGGCGGATTCCCACGGGTAACAGTAGGATCCTGGGCCACCTTTCATTTCATCTCTGTCTTTTAATTTAGCTAATGGTAATAGTTTGAAAGACAGACGTGGCAAACAAAAACACGCAAACAATGAATCCAAATGACAACAAAGGTATGTTTTTTAATGTTTTCACATATCAGTTGATGATTCATTGTACAATAATTAGTAACAGGCTTGTGATCTATAATAAATGGTGATGTTAGTGGTTGTTACCGATCGATTCTATTGTAAAATGGGGTTGTTTTGTATTTTATAATGGTTGTTATGCTATGTCTAATTAAGTGTTTTGTGTCTGAGTATTTTTTGTTGCCTGTTTGTGAGTACACTGAGAGGTCTAAATCAATGAGAGCATTGGAATGTGCCTAGTTTGTGATTGGCCAGTAATGAGAGTACCTAGCAGACTTGTTTGTGCTTGACCAAAATTCTAGAACATAGTACAATGGATTCTTCTGCAATGGTAAACCATCAAAAGGTTTTTCTTTGATTGTGATATAGTTTAACATTTGAATCAATAAAACTGATCTAACAGTTGTTATTTGTAGATGTCATACAAATTTCTTCTGATTCAAGCAGTTCAGAATCAAATGACGGTGCTCTCAACATCCTTCCTGGCCTCCTTGCTTGGTATTATCCAGAGCAACATTCTGATGCAAGTACTGATACTTGGGAAGTGGAACCTATCCAAGCCATTAGCAGCCATGGGAAAGGCAAAACTAAGAATGGTTTAGGGGTGTAGGATATACATTAACAGCTTTTTGTAAATGGTATTTGGTTCAATTCTGACATTTAATTTGGATACTGATTTTCCCTTATGTATGTACTGTATTATGTTTTAAATATTCTCCTTTCTGTATTCCCCAGCAACTTGCTGGTTTTTGTTTTCAATAGAGTATTACTTACTTAATAAAAAGTCTTCAATGTTCAAAAAAAAAAAAAAAAGTTGTAGCAATTTGTGTTTTGTAAATCTAATTAGTAAGGGTACAATAACTGGTAATTATGTAAGTATTTTGGTTTGTTAAATGGGTAGTAGTTTGTACTGTTGATGTGATGGTTGCATAGTATGGTACAAGTTGCGATTATAAAGATAATGATATATAACATTTGGAGCCAAAATTTTGATTTTTTCAAGTTTATGCTTTAATTAACAGGTTCAAAGGCAAAATTTTCAAATAATTCAATTGTTAATTTCAAATTACAACTTGGAGGCAAATTTTTGGAACGAAATTTTTTGAATCACAACGATTCATATTCTTGGTGTATAGCCTCTTTTCTCTCCTAATTAAAAAAAAAAAAAAAAAAGACTGCAAAGAAAAAACAAAAATCAAATCTTCTATCACCATTACTCTCCAAGCTAAGCCATAATCATTTTCTTTTACCCTTTGTTGCTCAAGAGTCATGGAAATTCAACCCATTGTTGATAATCAAACTTTGCTTGATCCTCCTGATCATATTGTACATGAAGATAACGTTTTAGACTATGAATCCGAAAGTATTCTGATGACGAAGATACAGATGCGCCTGTAACCAACCAAGCAGGGATACTAGCTAAGAGGCGCTCAACCAGGCTAGTAAAGTTTCGCGCGAAGCATGACTGACCTGGTGCAATAAAGCTCAAGGTAACCTTCGATGCATTCGGTAGGGTAACAGGGGAAAACAGAGCAGTGTTTGTGAGTTTTTTAGGAGATGTGGCTCGTGAGCAGATAGGTGTGAAGATTCTACACTGGAAGAAGGTGAATAAAGAATCAAGAGATAAACTATGGGATGAAATCTTGGTACATATATACTACTTTGTAACCCAATTGAGAGACGATCAGTATGAGAAATGAATCTGTTTACATTGCCCAATTTGCACATTTGCATTAATACCCTCATATTTTCGATTATCTTGGTTTAACTGTACATGTGTAAGCATCCTCATATTTTCGTTTATCTTGGTTTAACTTTACATGTGTATGCATTTGATGTTTATTAGATCCAAAATAAAGAGATTGAAGCGGATGAAGAACACCCCCCCCCCCCCCGGCGGTGAAATAATGTGGGTGAAAGGAAGGGTAAACAAAGACGGCGAATACCCAAATGATGATATTAAATCAAAGGGAGATGAACTTGTAAGTTTGACTGCTAATTCTATTATTATGCTTATATAGCAACAACATTAATTGTGTACTAGCAGCAGTTTCTCTAATAGCATCAAGAAGACTTTTAATCCCAACATTTCCTATATTTTTTGTGCAGAAAGAAGCTGATGACAAGATCAAGAAAGGAACCTCGAGTTTTGATGATGGCACTGATGCCATGACAGTTGTATTTGGTAAGGAAAAGGGCGGTTATGCCAGAGGAGTGGGAGGTGCAGTAACATACAAAGAGTATTTTGGCCTTCCTCGAAGAAAACAATAAGCCGATGAAAAACTTGCCCTACTTCAAACTTAACTGGATAATGAGATACGCGAGCGTGAAGAAAAAGATAAATTGATCAAGAAATTATCCGCCGAGATGACCGAAAAAGATGTGCAGGTCAATAAATTATCCGGTGAGGTGGAATGTAATACCTGAAATTCAGATAACCTGTAAAATTACCTAATTACCCCTGAAATCATAAAACATAATAAAATCACTAATAAAATTCTGAAACGATTCCAAACCTCTGAAAAACGAACTGCATATCAAGCAAATTAATTTCTGGGACAACATTTTAATATTTTGAATGTACAAAAATTTATTAATTTACATATACATTTATATGTCATCCGAAATAAATAAATTAAATTAAATATATTTATAAAATCTTTTTAATTAGGATATATATCAAAATAATTAAGGAAAGAGATCACAAATTGAAGTTTTGATTTTGCCAACCCATATTGGCATGAGATTAGGTCCAAACCCCCCCCCCCAAAAGTCACGGCTCATTGTTATTTAGTTACTCCCATATTATTTCTTCAAAAACCCTAGCCGTATATATCAAAAACACACACACAAATTCACCAACGATCCATATGATTTTTTGGAGCTGTCATAGTATTTTTCTGGAGTTGTTCTGTATCAAAGGAAGGCTAGAAAAATAGTACTTCGATTTATAAGGGCCTGGATCAAGTGGTGTCGAATTTTGTTCATACATAAGGTATAATTCATCCATAATTCATACGACCTTTTATAAATTCGTTTTCCATTTTTCCTGAGTTCCTTACATCATATATGATCTGTGAAAAATGATTAAAAGGTCGGGGGATCATTCGTGTGCTCGTGGGGATTATTTTGGTGTTGTAGTGCTCATTTGAAGACCAAATTCGTCACACTCTTTCTACACGTCCTATATTCGGTCTGGTATTTTTCTCATGGTTCTTACATCATATAAGTCTCAAATAAAATGCTAAAGTCAAACCATGCATGATCTATAATTTATTTGTGAATTAAACCTTAAAAACGTAATAAAACTCTAAATAATTATATACGAATTTTCTGGGCATGAGCACTATTTTATGTGGACTCTATATAATATATAAGATCTCATAAAAATAATGGTTCGAATTGTTGAGGCTTGGATCTTTTCCAATTGATTTTGTTCTAATCGCTACATATAAAATAAAAGGAAATAAAAAGAAAACCCTAATATATTCGATCTAGGGTTAGGGCTTGGATACAAAATCTGATCATTAATGGTGATTTAAGGTTATAGTAATGATGGTGCAATGATTAGTTACTAGTAGGGTTTGTAATTATTTTTAAAAAGTAAAATCCGATTGAAAATAAAAGTAAAAGGACCTGTTTTGACAACTTTGAAACTTCTGGGGTATTTTTGTAATGTCATATACATCTGTAGGAATGTGGGAAAAATATAACTTTGGGGTCCTAAGTGTAAATATTACCATATAATGAATTAATGGTATTTTAAGGCTACGAATTGAAAATTAAATAAAATAGAGGGACTAAAAGTGTAATTCTGGAATCTTGAGGTTATTTTGAGTAAATACTGATATAATAAGGGTAATGTGTAATTTTGAGGATTTATGGGTTAAATATGTAATTGTTATGAAATTATGATTTAATATATAAGTTTTATAAACTTAAAGGATTAATTATGTAAATTCTGAATTCTGAGGGGTCTAATCTGTAATGTACTTAATTCTGATGATATATTCTGTAATTTGGTAAAATAACATGCTTGGTTGGTAAATATGGATATTAGAGGGATTAAATCATGAATTATGTAATTAAAGGGTTTGTTTTGTAAATTTTGTAACTAGAGGGGTATAATCTGTAAGTTATGAAACTAAAGGGATTATGATGTAATTCTGAATGAAATGAGTATATAATTCTGTAACTTAAAGTATTTTCATATTAAACCTTTGAATTAGATGAATTTACATTTAAAACCCTAAACTTTGTGATCATGTCATAATTAACCCTAGACTTCTGTAACTTGATAAAATATATCTTTATTCCATAATAATCTTTGAATAAGGACTCAACCTAATCTGAAATGGTAATATCTGTTAATTCTGGAAACCTGCTAATTATGGGAACTTACTAAATCTGGAAAGTTACTAAAAATAGAAATTACTAAAAATGGAAAGATAAACTAAAAGTAATAATCTGAATTAGAATCCGTAGTAATTTCGTCTTCTACTTCTTTAGGTGTGAAGAAGGAGAAGTCCTGATTTCTGTTCTGTGTCTGTTTTGCTTATTCTGCTTTGCTAATAAGGTACAGATATTCTGCCCTTTTTCAGTAAGGGTTTTTCATCCCTTTTCTTTCAGTTTTTCATTTTCTTTATTAGGATTTCCGATACCACTGCTATGTTCCCTTCTGTTGTGAATCTTTGTTGTGATATGTTTGTCTTGAACCTTTTTTTGAGCCTCTGCTATGATTCTTTTATTCTGAACCTTTTTCCTGAACTCTGATTGTAAACTTGTTTGTGAACCTTTGATGTGTTTCTTCTGTTCTGAACCTTTCTTGAACCTTTGTGTTTTGATCTCTTGTTCTGAACCTTGAATTTGTGAATCTTGATTGAATCTGATCTGTGAACCTTGTTCTGAACCTTAACCTGATATATCTGTTGTAAACTTTGATTTGATTTTTGGTATAAACCTTAACCTGTTAAATCCTTATCTGAACCTAATTGATTTTGAACCTTTATTAAACTACATATGAAACTGTTTAAGAAAAGCTATTTTAAAAAGAAGCGATACCACTTGAAATGGAAGTTACTAAAAGTTTTGGAAGACCATTGTTATGAAAACTATTTTGTAAGATCATTTCAATGAAAACCATTATTAAAGGATTGATTTAAATGAACTTGTGACAGGAACTTCTGAAATGGATTATTGCTATAAACTTGTAATTATTAACCTTTGATGTACTCTTTTGGACTATTGGAAATAAACCTTTTAATCTGAACTTAAGCTTTGATATTAAACTTAATCTGATAAACTCTGATTCGAACCTTATTATCTTATTCTAAATTGTTGACATGACCCTTCTGCCATGAACCCTTAGATATGACTCTGTTTATTATATGACATCTGACCTTGACCACAGTCTGATATCCGAGCCAATCACTAGGCATGAGGGTTTCATGTCCATGTCATTGATGCACCGATGGCATGACTCTAGGGCAGGAGAGTGATGACCTGTCCCGTCCCTGATTTTATCTGTTATGTAGGAGAAGATTCTGGCCTACTGGGGCGCATGGATGCATCCTAGATCTGATCTGTTTCTGTTATCTGTTATTATGTTATCTGTTATATATATCTCTGGTGACTGATGGTGTGTGCGATACACGTCTTTCACATATATCTGGGAGCTGATCACTCCGATTTGATACATGAGGTCACCCCTCATATTATCTGGTTACTGGAGAGGTATCCCCTCTAGATTTCTTATGTGACTACACTGTTATGATATTATCTGTTATTTGGGCTCGTGATAGATTTCTGTTCCCTTTATTCTTAAACCTTATTTATTTCTTATTCTTATTTCGTTTCACTTATTCCATTTCTTATTCCTATTCTTTCATTTGATTTTGTTTCTATATGATCTGTATTTTCTGATTTCCTTTGTACTGTTATCTGTTATCGTTTCTGTTATCTATATATCTGTTCACTGAGCTTTTGAAGCTCAGCAGCATTTCTTTTCCTGCGGCAGGTTTTAGTAGGAAGCTGGGAATGAGTGAGAGTGTACCTCTGGACATAGAAGGCTTGGTAGTTATTCTGGATTAGAATTGGATATAGATATTATGTTTTAGAATTAGTTTTGAAAGCTTTCATTGTAACCTTGTAGATTCAGTATTTCATTTGTAATCCTTTGAGATTTTTGTATTACTGTAGATGTATGCTCTGTTTTGATCTGATATGAATCCATTATTGTGATATCTTTACCCTTGTCGGGTTGGGGTGTTACATGGAAAACACAAATAAAGTGCTTGCTCAAATTCTGCAACAGTTGAATGATAAAGGGATGAATAGAACTCTGCCAACTGAACCATCGCCAATAGCCTCAGTTGTAAGCCATTTTTTATGTTTTTAACAATTTCATTTTCTAATGCTAACACCACTGATGCTAATGATACTAGGCATTGAACATAAACTGATGAGTGACTGTATTTCTTAATTTATATTGCAGGTGACTCCAATGGCCATTGACAATATTGCAGGCGACTCCAATGGCACTCAAACAAGTGGTGTTGTAAGTCCTAAAGATGCGTGAATTGAGGAGAAATCCAATGGCCTTGAAACTTCTAAAAAGGTAACGGAAACAATGGTAAGTATAGTAATAAAAGATCGCCCATTGATTTTTGAATTTTACATACATGATCGACTAATGTACCGTGTTTTATATATACGTATAGGAACCTGCTGCTAAAACTGTCAGGCCTAAGCATAACCTTAAGTCACGACGAAATGGGTCTCCAGATTCCCAATCGCTACAAAATGTGTCGTCTCCAACACAACCACTGCCAACAGTATGTATTTCAACATGTTTCTTGTTACTCTTTTGTTTAAATAATGTAACGTGTTTTATATATACATATAGGAACTTGCTAAAACTGTCGGACCCAATAAGCCAAAGCAAAAGAAGCGACGAAACGGGTCTCCGGATTCCCAATCGCAACAAGATGTGTCTTTAACACAAGCACTGCCAACAGTATGTATTTCAACATGTTTCTTGTTATTCTTTTGTTTAAATAATTTCTGATATATACATAAAAATTCTTTTTTTGTAGACACTTAAGTGCAAACTGTGGATTATAAAGCAAACAAATGTTGTTGCTTTGGGTACCGTATACCAGTCTAATGTTAAGCAAGTGCTGCATAACCGACAACTCCCAAGTGATTGCTACAAAGTGTCGATTGATGAATCGTTAGTTGATGCAGCATGGATACCGGATGTAGCAAATAATGGGTTAAAAATAGTTAAGAATGTCGAAGGTAGTTTCGTTGCATGGCCAAAGGATCAAGTTATTTTTGAAGAGGTGGTACGTACATGTGTTTTTTCAACCTACATATATATAATTATTTATATGTAATTCAATGTTTGATAGAAGCGTCTTTTGTTTGCCACAGGTTACACCAACAAACCAAGTGACTAAATGTGTACCACAGGCATCATCGAAGAAAAAATATATATCTGCTAACGACTTAAGGCAAACTGCTAAGGGGGTGAAGGTTCAAAAGTATTTAGATATTTGATTAATTAAGTACGACATTACAATTGTATATTATGTCCAGTTATATACATTCGAGTTTAATTCAATTTGAAATTTCTTGTGGTTTTTAATATTGTTTTATAAATAATATATATACTCATTCCAGCAGCACTAGCATAGTACTAGCAGCAGTAACTCTTCTTCAGCAGGACTACCTTAGTACTAGCAGTAGCAACTCTGCTCCTACATTATTGGTCACTCTTTGTTTAATTCAATGTGTGACTAAATAGTACCAAAGGCCACACAAACATAAAATTCATGTGACCATTGGATGAACAATAGTCACGCAAAATACACATTTCTTCACTTTAAACAGCATATGGTCACACTTATTAACACTTTTGGCCACTTTATGCTTAGTTGTATGTGACTAAATACCCAAAACAAGCATGCTTTGTGTGACTAAATATTACAAAATGCCACACAAACATAAAATTCAAGTGGCCATTGGATGATCAATAGTCACACAAAATACAAATTTCTTCACTTTAAACAGCATATGGTCACACTTATCAACACTTTTGGCCACTTTATGCTTAATTGTATGTGACTAAATAACCAAAACAAACATGCTTTGTGTGACTAAATATTACAAAAGGCCACACAAACATAAAATTCATGTGGCCATTGGATGATCAATAGTCACACAAAATACACATTTCTTCACTTAAAACAAGATATGGTCACACTTATTAACACTTTTGGCCACTTTATGCTTAATTGTATGTGACTAGATACCCAAAACAAACATGCTTTGTGTGACTAAATATTACAAAAGGCCACACAAACTAAGAATTCATGTGACCATTGGATGATCAATAGTCACACAAAATACACATTTCTTCACTTAAAACAGCATATGGTCACACTTATTAACACTTTTGGCCACTTTATGCTTAATTGTATGTGACTAGATACCCAAAACAAACATGCTTTATGTGACTAAATATTACCAAAGGCCACACAAACTAAGAATTCATGTGACCATTGGATTATTAATAGTCACACAAAATACACATTTCTTCACTTTAAACAGCATATGGTCACACTTATTAACACTTTTGGCCACTGTTTTTTAAATTGTATGTGACTAACTCGAAAAAAACAACACACGATGTGTGACTAAATCATCACAAACGTCACATTTATTATATTTTCATGTGGCCATAGGATGGGAAATAGTCACACATACTGATGAATCCAACAAAACTTGTGCCTAATTAGTCACACATATTCGGGTTTTGGTCACTCTTTTTCAATGAAAACGGCCACAAACTAAACAATGTGACCATATGATACTTACGGTGGCGCGACTTTTCGTCACACACACCAAAAAAAATGTGTGTGACTATATGCATATAGTCACGCATTTTGGGTGTGACGAAAGCCACATTCTGTACCAGTGGATCACAAGAATATACTTCTTCCCATTGATACTCTCAACTCTCATTGGGCCACATAAGTCTATATGCAACAAATGTAACTTATCGACCGAGCTGGGTACGGTTTTAGGTTTGTATGTTGCCCGTTTTCTTTTGCCTTGCTCATAGGATTGACATAGGTGTTTTTTGGTGTATTTGAATTTAGGTAGACCGGTGATGATGTTGTCTTTGACAAGCTTTGTTAAGGTGTCGAAGTTGAGATGGGATAACCGTCTGTGCCACAACCAGGACTTAGTTTCGTCAGCCCTTGTCATCAGAAAAACTGGTGATGAAGACGTCATTTGGTTAATGTCGATAGCATAGGGATTGGTTCCATGATTTTCGGTTAAGAGATCATCTCCAATCAAATTCCTAACGAAGCAAGTGTTTCTCCTGAATGCAACCTCTAAATCCGCATCACAAAATTGTCCGACTGAAAACAAATTGTGTCCCAACCCTTCGACATAGTAAACCTGAGTGATTAAGAAGTTTCCAAACTGAAGATCTCCATAACCCAGAATAGCTGCTACATGATCATTTCCAAATCGAACTGTTCCCATGAACTTCCATACAAAGTTGATCAACAGCTTCAGATTCCCGGTCATGTGCTTGGAGCAACCCGATTCGACGATTCAAAGACAGATTTCAATGACCTGCCAAGAACAGATGATTTTGCATTTGGAAACCGTTTATCATTTGGTTTCATGGGGTTAGAGGTAACAGATGAATCACACTTAAAGAAGGTTTCTATTTGTTCTTTTGGAACAATTTCTAATTTGCCATTCTTAAGTGTAAACTTTCTACCCGTTGGTTTCCATGCACAAAGCTTAAGATGATCCCTAGGCAATATGCTACTAGTGGTTGACCTAGCTAGTTTAATAAGTCTTTTGATATATCTAGACCTAGCACTAGTTCCTGATGTGACATCTTTCTGTTCAGGCATATCATTCATATTCACATTATTAGAAACAATATCATCACAAGCATTTTCAGATAACGATTTCTTGCACATTAAACAAACAGAGTCATTACATGCTGATACTTGAAACAGTAGTCTTAACATTACATCCAGATGACATATGTTTCTTATTCGAAAGCGATAAATTCCTAGGGTGTGCTTCTACTTCATCTGTTTTATTCTTGCTTTCACTTTCAGAGACAGGCGAGACTCTATTCCTTGTATTGCTCATAGGCTTTGGTCTGCTGCTCCTAGAGGTACTTTCTACTCCTGTAGAAGGTAAGGCACACTCATTAGAATTTATCTTGTTATCTTTTGATGTTTTAGTAGCATTCCTAGTCTCTTTTGGATTATCTTTAGTACTTTTGTCTATCGCCCTATATGTTTGAGATGTAGAGGTAGACTCAGTAGTGGGACTAATCCTATAAAGGCTAGGTGCTATCACATTAGAGTTTTCGACAACCGCTTTCTCTTTTCCTTTCTCATTTTCCTTAGGCATGGGTGTTGAAATAGACATTTTTGGTTTAACAACCAGTTTGTCCGATGTTGATGGTTTTGTACCCTTAGTTTCCTCACCCTCCCTTGTTGACTTTCAAGCTGAGACTTCAAAAGATCAATTTGCTTTTGCATGTTTTGGTAAGAGCGCTCGTACGATAATTCGTCATACTTACATTCTTCCTTTTTCCGATCAAGTTGTTTAAAATATGTTACATTTTGCTTTTCAAGCTTAATAAGCGCATTTTCATATTTTGAAACAATTTCAGAAGTTTCAGCTCAAAGTCTTTCATCATCTTCCACAGAATATGTTTGATAAAATAATGGACATAATATCAGTTGACAGAGCTACTTCGAAGAGAGTGTCATTGTGTCTTTCCAAAACTTTGATATGTTCAATGTTTTCATTAGCTTCCTTCACCAGGGATTTGTGGTCCTTGACAAAGTCAGCTGTTTCTTTTAAAAGCGCATTTTCCACATTAAGAATTCTTATACTCATGGCGTTTAGTGGAGGAAAAATGTCTTTTTCAAACATCTTTTTCTGTTCAGCATGAAAACTTGAATGCCAGTTGTTGATACTGATTTCTGTTTTGGTTTTAAGAAGACGTTGAAAGTTTTCCATTCTCTTTTTAATATCTTCCAAATATCGTCTAGCCTTACTTGTGTTAAAAGGGTTGCTAGAGGACATTTGTTCGATGTTAGAAAGATGTTTGGAAACAACTTTTCGTTTTGAGACAGCCACAGGTTTTTTGAAAAACATTGGTGACTCTTTTTGAACAAGATGTTTGCCAAAAATTGTGTTAAGCTTATTATAATCAATTGGTTTGATTTATGGGTTCATTTGTCTCATTTTCACTCGACTCTCTTCAGCAAGCTCAATCATTTCATAAGAATCCCTAACCTCGGGAGGATCATGTTTATCATTTAGCACACTACCATTGTATAACACATTCTGTTCTTTCTGAGCTTTCTTGAGATTATAAGGGTTTTCACAACCGATAGCCATTTTCTTCATTGTATGTAAAATCGGGTTTGGATCGTTGATTAGCAAATTAATTGTTTGTGTAGACTGAACCGTTTTTACAAGCAAATCTTCTAACTTTTTAATGGTTTCTTGTTTTTCAATGATTTCTTCAAGAAGATCATTTTCCCGTTTTAAAAACCTTGCATTCAACTCTTTCTTCTCTTTTTCAAGATCAGAACAAGTTGATTTTTGTTTAGAAAGTTGGTTGGTTAATTCTGAAATTTTCGTGTTTAAGGATTTTATTTTCAAGTTTAAGTTAACATCTAATGTGTCAAACTTGATTTGCAGTTGTTTTTCTCTTGAAACGGAATTTCTATAACCTGATTCTAATTATGACTGTCGTTGTTTGTTAAATTCAAAAGCTTGTTAATTCACCTTATATCTTTCAAGCTCAGCGGCCAATTTTTCATTCGCGGCCTTAACATCGTGATTGATCGTTTTGACCTTTTCAATTTCAATACTACAGTTATTCAATAATGATTGAAAAAGCGCACATGTTTCCTCATCATTCTCAGTATGTTGTGACTTGAAGCCTCCTTTAGGATCCATATCTGGATTTTCCATATTAGTATTGCTACACCTTGGTTCGTCCATATATGTATCATAAGTGAGAGTAGGAGTCGCAGGATGCTATTCATTTTGAGGTGACATATCAAACATTTCATTATTGTGACATGTAGTATATGGTGATACCTCAGAGATTCCATTGATATCATAAGCAGGAGGTGCTTCAGAATCTGTATCATATTTAACCTCTAGAAGATTGGCCATGAAGATGCAGTTGGCATCAATATCCTCAAGGTCTTCCATATCATCCATTAATGCCATGAAATCATTCTCTTCTGCACTCAACTGTAACCCGGCCGTTTCCTTTTGTGCCAACAGCAATGCTTTCTGCAAATAAGCTGGATCTTTCTTTTTAGGCTTGGTGGGACAGTTTCTTGCCATATGACCAATTCCTTGACAGTTGAAACACTTTAGCAAATTCCCTTGATTCTTGTTTCCAGCATTCCCAGCAACTGGAGCAACATTCCCAAACTGATTACCAACATTCTGATTCCCAACATTCTGACCTCTTTGGTTTCCAATAGATTGACACATCTGATTCCTTGCATACTGACCTATCTGGTTTCCTGCATATTGCCCTTGATTACCCATCTGAAACCTTGTAGCATATCCTTGCTGATTCTCATAAACTCCAACCATTTGTCCTTGATGATCCATATTGAAACTCGGTTGTGCAATCTTCCTGTTGTGAGTGTTCGATGAGATTCTTTGATTGTTGTTGGTAGGTGTGGAATAGCGTCCTTGGAATGCTTTTGACATTAAAGCAAATGCAAGTGTCATGGCAGCAATAACTTCATCCTGTTCATTGACTTCAGGTTCTTGGAATTGTGGGTATTGTTGTTGTGGAATGACTTCTTGTTGTTGTGGGTAGAATGGTTGTTGTTGTGGTATGACAGCAGTTTGTGGAACATATGGTTGTTGCATGTAGTTCTGAGTGAAAGATGATGATGATGGTTGTGTATTCACTGTTGTAGGTGTTGGTGCTTGAACAATCAATGTGAGAGGATCATGTTGCTTTGCTATCTTTTCTTTCCTTACTTCATCTGCCTCTTTCTGGTTTTGTTTGAGAAAGTCATAGAGCTGATCATAGTTCACCTGATGAAGATCCTTTGTTTGGTTGACAATAGTAACATATCGTCCCCATTCCTCTAGTAAGTTGTTGATGAACTTGATGTTTTGAACAATTTGCCTTGGAGTCAATTTGTTCTTGATGAGCTCATTCATGAGAGTACAAAACCTTGTGTAGTAGGACTCAATTGGTTCCGCTTGAGAGGAAGTAAACTTTTCCCATTCAGTTAGAAGCTTGTTTTCTACATCTTGTTGTCCAATTTCCGTACCATGACAAAGCCTTCTAACTCTCTCCCACATGTCATAAGCAGTTTCAAAACTGTCAACAGCAGCAAATATTTCTCGTGGTAAACCAAGTTGAATTAAATGCATTGCTAAGTCATCAGCTTGAACTTGCTTCCTATCCTCTTCTGTGTATTCATGTTCTTCTTGATCACGATAGAATGGTTGTGTGGGAGGTGTTCCATTTGGATCCCCAGGGTCTAACACTTGACGAGGCTTGAATGGTCCATGATTGATGGAGTGAAGCAGGAGTTTTCCATTGTCTTTGGTTTTGATATAGCGAAGCATACGGCTTGTCCATGGAAGATAACCACCTTTTTCTAGCATGGGAGGACGGTTTTCTGCACCGGCTGCATGAATATCTTGTTGAGTAGTCATTGTTGATGCTGTTTGATAAAGTTACTTCAGGATCATTACAAAGAAATAGGTGTTGTGGTCGTTGAAGGTTAAACTTAGTTGTTGTTGTGAAGTCTTGGTACTTTGTTGATGATCGGTTGAAGTTACTTGCAATTTAGATAAACTATGACAATTTAGATAAACGTAGCAAATTAAATAAACTTACTAAATTTGACTAGACTATAATTTAGACAAAATCAAAAGTTCACAAATTCGACAAAGTTATGTAAATTACAATTTAGATAAAATGACAATTTCTATAGAAATTTCAATTTAGACCAAAATTTATACAAATTATGGCAAAATTTCAATTTATATAGAATTATGCAATGAAATTTATATAGAATTATGCAATTTATATAAATTGGCAATTTATATAACGATCTAACTAATTTATACAAACTAGTAGATATTCCTTTGTCAAAGTATTCGTCACACTTATACAAGCGAGAGAATACCGAGTCTGCGATCTTTGATGTTGTAGAAATTAAAAGTTAAAGTCGAATTTATAAAAATTATTTAAGTTGTAAACGTTTAAGAACAATTGCGATAGAGGACTTGTTTTGCCAAATTGCGAAAGTTCTTTGACTGCCACAATTTCGATAAGGGACTGGATTTGTCAATTGCGAAAAGATTCTGGACAGAATTGCGATAAGGGACTAAATTTGACAATCTGCGATAGTTCTGTCCGATATACAATTGCGATAAGCTTTTGTCCGATAAGTAATTACGATAGACTATCCGAGAACCAATTGCGATAGAGGCTATTTGGGACAATTGCGATAAAACAAGTTTGACCAGCAATTTCGATAGTGTTGACCAGAATAACAATTGCGATATTCAGGTCTTTCCAGATTTGCGATAGAACCCCTTGTTCACAATTTCGATAACTTGACAATTTCTATAGAAATTATACAATTTCTATAAACCCTCTTTTATAGAAATTGTCAAGCACAACAATTCCTATAAACCCCTTTTTATCTAAATTCTTATACAAGAAAATAGATTTTTTCTATGTCGATGAAGATCTTTTTCTATCACAATTCTTATACAAGAAATGGATAAAATACAAACCGCAACCTTTGTAGTCCTTTTTCCACGATCAAAACTTCACAAATCTCGTAAAAACCAATGAAGCTCGAACCTTTTTGTCGCCTATATGATGAACTACTTGTTTTCGACACAAAAGTAACTTTTTAACACAAAAACTCACGAATCAACCAAAAAGCTATCACCTTTTTTCTTAATAACGCACGTAAAAATCAAAAACACACTAAAAGTACACGCTTTATAAGGAAAAAACGCAACTTTAAGTATAGATTGATCAAAAAACGACACAACTAGATCCTAAATCTTTGTTTGGCGTATTGATACCACTTGTTAAAACTAGAAATCCTACCTTATCACTACAACTATACTATATTATACTACTTGTGACACTCAACAATAAAGAATAAAGATGAGAAGATAGTGTGGATCGTATGGAAATATGGTCGATGTGTATTAGCTTAACATGAAAGAAAACAAACACAACTTTAGAGGACACACACTCTCACCTTTACTAGTCTTTGAGGCACCCTTGAAATGAGGGTGAGAGTGTGTATTTATAGTGTGAGGGTGACGCCCTAAGGCTCTTGGATGGGCTTGGTGGGCTTTGTGTTGGACTTGGGCTTATACAAGTTACTTGGACCTTTCTAAATAAAGTCCAACACAAAGCCTTCTATACTTAACTAACTACATGACACACATATTACAAATATTACAAATGACCATCACTTTACAAATAAATTAAATGCTAACAGTATGGTGGTTGGGTTTGCAAGAAGTGATGAATTCCTTGTTTTGATCCACTATGTAGCTCAGGAATCACCCTGGTTAACAATTTGTGCCGGTGCCGAGCCATGTTCTGTTTTTTTTCCTACATTTGTTGGAGAAGATCTTTATGCCTTGGGTAGTGATGGTAATCTTATTGGTTTTAAAGCATTAGGTGAAGAAGTTTACTCCTCAGCAATTGTTGAAGCTAGATCCCCGATAAGTTGTTGCAAATCTCCAGCGCAGTATTATTTAATGAAGTGCGATAAAGATCAATTAAAGGTCATTGTGGGTAAGTTTGGAGAACGTGTTGAAGTATTTAAGTCGGATGTTTCTAAACAAGAATGGGAGATAATAGATAGTTTAGGAAATCACATGATTTATATTTGTGGTACGACATGTCTATGCATTGAAGCCAAAACACGAGAAATGAACAAGATCTACTTTCCACTACTGCATTCCAAAAACAGGAAGATAGTGTTCTATTCACTCTAAACATGCACCTATCAGACATTCAGTGGTGAAAACATCCAACAACGTTTCAAAGATTTTTTTGGAACTGCATATCATTTATTTCCTCATGCATGGTGATGAGTGCGATGTGTCGTTGCGGTTTAGCAGTATTAATGCCTACTCAAGTTTTAAATTTATATTTAGCCGACTTATCAATAACACACACACTTAACGAGCAGTGTACCCGGTCAGTATGAATATAATGGTAAGTAGAGTGTCGATCACTAAGAGTGGAACGTATTATCTAGTTATTCTAATCAGTATTTTAATAAATTAAGTTAGCTATACAACCTATTCTAACGCAAGGGGGTTCAGCCTGAGAGACTGGCACGATTTGGTTGCAATTAAATAATAAACTAAACCAATAGGCACGAATCAGCGAATAGCACACACGTACACAGATAAATACTCGAGACAATAAGAAGATCTGTCCTTATGATTAAGTAGATTGTCACTTGTTTTATTGCTAGTTTTATATGAAGTGTATAGTTCGATGCAACGCACCGAGATTAAGTCCTTTCTCGTTGGTTCTAATCTTATCGGCGAGTAAACCCTTAATGATTACTTATGACTATCCTATTTATCTTTCTTCCTACTTTTCTACAGACGATAGAATGCATAGGCGATCTAATAAATAGGCGAGGGCAGAGGCATGGCGACCCGATCAACGCTCAGCTAGACACAGAGGTTATCAATGCACTAATAAAAGTCACCAAAGACATCAACATATAAACTTTAATTAATGAGAAAGCAGTTTTAAGGGAGTGCAATCTTTCCGTTGTCACATTACACAAGCCACCAATCTTGATGAATTAAAGTTTACTAACACAATAAAACAAAACTACTTAATGAATTAAACACATGCAGCACCTTCTTACAGCTCTTGTATCTTTGTTTGGGTGTGTCTTGTGCTGCCTATTCGCCTGAATTCGTCCTAGGGTTTCTGTACTTCGGTCTTCTGTCGAACTTCAAAACTCAGGAACTCTTAATTCGTCTGGTCTTTGGGGTATTTATAGTTTCTGTCTGAGGGTAAGATGCGGCGCATCTAGTAAGTAGATGCGGCGCATTGACTTAACTTCGCGTGGGGTCCAAGATTAATATATTCAGGAATATTCGTACACCGCCAGAAGATGCGGCGTATCTCCATAAATAGATGCGGCGCATGTCCTCTGCCGTCTTGGATAATATCTTGTGAAATCTTGATAGTGATGCGCCGTATGTAATAAGCGAGATGCGGCGCATCTGGAGCAGATTTGTCTTGATCTTGTACATTTCAGTAGACTCTTAACTTCTTGCATGTTTTGCTCCATAATTAGTCCAAAATCGCCAAGTTTCACCAAATGCTTGTTTTTACCTGAGAATTACAAAAGTAAACGATTAAGTATCAATCCTCATACATAATATAATAAAACAAGTCAAATTAATAGGATAAATGATAGTAATAAAATGTACTTATTTGAGTTCATCAATTACCTAACCATAATCACCTTATTACTCCATGATTATCCAAGATTTGTTGATCACTTGCCATAAAACCTTTTGTGAAAATCTCTCAAAGCATTTATGTATAAAACACATTTTTGGTTAACACTTCAAGAGTTTTGCATTTTCTGAAATACTCCCCCTTCACATGTGCATATGAGATTTAAGAAAGAATTGCACATGATGGGTAGAGTTCGCACTTTTTGAACTGATCAATTTTCAATTAATATGACCATTGCGAGACACGTTTACATCACTAGTTAGACTAGCTTGAAGTTATTACCCGTCCCGGTCATATTCAATGATCATCTCTCGAATTGGTACATTCTACTCAGACAAGTCCTTTGCGAGACACACTTACATCACTGGTAAACCAGCTTTAAATTATTACCCGTCCTGGACAAGTCTTTTCGATAACAGACAGTTGATTTCGTCAATTCGAGGGTTAAAACTGAGTCTGTCTTTGAGATTCGAACCATGATCACATATTAATCACATTTCTCCCCCTCAAAAATAGCATTTCGATGGTATTTTTGATACCGTTTGATTAAAATCATTGTTTTTGAAAAGCTAATAGGGAGAAACTATTTTGCATGAACTTTTTGGAACAAATTTCTTTTTGGAATACTCCCCCTCAAAACTTGCATTTGGTTTTGACATTTTTGAAAACTTTGGAGCAAGTGGGGAGTAACGATTTGAAAAATCTTAAGCAAAATTTTTGAAAAGATTTGAAAACCTTTTGATGAATTTTGAATAAAATTTTGCTTAAGATGAAGAAGTTTGGTTTGATAAACTTTGCATGAAAACTTCTTTTCTTTTAGGATTGTTGCAATTAAAGTGTACAACAGGGTCCTTTCTTTGAAAAACGGGTTATGCACTGTTATGTGTGCATAAGCCATAACGTTGAAGCCCGGGTTGTAAGCTGAAATACTTACAAGCCATTTAGATTTTAGGATTAGGCAACAACCTTTGGAACCCATTTGAGCACTGCGCCAACGGGTTTAGCAAATTTTGAAAACCATTTGTAAGTTGTGTCAATCTGATTCAAAGAAGTTGAATTCCAACGAGGACTGAAAACCGGTGTTTCATTTGGAAATAACACTCGTGGAATCAACGGTGATTTAAAATCCTTTTTCAAAGCAGAGTCATTTTTGTGTTGTAGCGGAAGCATTTCAGAGTTTGAAGGACTTTGCTTTGGTTGCCACACTTGTTTTACCCGTGTAAAACGAGAGTGTGGAGTTTGAAATCTTGGAGTCTCTTCATGAGACATGTTTGACCTTGAAAGCTTTTGAGGAGTGAGCGTTTCAGAAAATCTTGGTTTCTTCAAAAACTTCCTTCCTTTTTGCAAAGAATAGGTTGTAAACTGAGAAACCTTTTTCGAAAATGGTTTTGAAGATTCACCCGTGTAAACCTTCTTTGAAACACTCACTTTTGGTGTTGAAAGATTTGAAACAGGAGATTTGCCTTTTGATCGATGGAGAACATCAAACTTTGCTTTTAAGGCATTGTATTACATTCGCAAATCATTGTATTCTTTTTGAAGAAGATCTTGAGATGTCAATTTAGATTCCAAAGAGGCAATTTGTTTCAAAAAATGATCTTTTTCAGCTTTTGAATCATCCATTTTACGTGCCAATTTCCGTTCAAAAACAATATTTTCTTTTTCAAGTCTTTCAAAATATGTTTCGAATTTGTTTGTTTTGTTGAAAAGATCAGTTTTGGCATCCTCAAGATCGTTTGTACGTTGAGCTAAAAGCGTTTCAAGCTCAAGTACTTTTGTTTGAAGCACATGATTTGCATTTTCTGTTTCAAAATCTGAAGAATTAGAATCAAACAGAGGATTTGGATAGGAAACTTTTGTAACTTGAGGCTTCAATACTTCAGACTCCTTTTGTTTCGTGTTTGATTTTTGATTCATAATTCGTGAACGTTTGATTGAATCAAACAGGTTTTTGTAAGTCTGTTTCAAATGCTCATTTTCTTTTTGTAATGATGCCACAGCATGTTCCAATTCAATATTTTTTGTATCAAGTTCATCCAAATCAAACTTGATATTGACATCATCACAATTTTCTTCAAAAATCTTTTCCTTTTCTTTAAGCACTGATGTCGAAGAGTTTTCAGAAGAAGCAATTCTTTTTGACAATTCTTCTTTGACTTCAGCTACTTCTTTTGAAAGTTCAGTGATTTTTCTTTTGAAACAAAGATTTTCAGATTTCAAAAAATCCACATTCTCATGCTCATGGCAGACAGATACCGACTTAAGTGACTCAATTTGATTTGTGAAAAATTCTTTTTGGATATCAAGATTTAATCATTTTACATCAAATTCATCTTCAAGAGAATGGATGTACTTTAAATCTTCTCTCATTTTAGTGACAAGAAATTTTTCAAAGTATTCAAAACTTAAGTTGATATTTTTCACAAGAGGTTCAATCTCATCTTTTAGTAACTTACAGACTTCCCTTTTTAGCCAAGAGTCTGATAACATGAGACGAGTGTAGTCACTCTCGGTGTATTGTTGTTTCGACCAAATGACCTTTAACGTGTGCTCAATGTGATTTTTAAGATTACAAAACTGTTTCCTTGCTTTATTTTGCCATAATTTAGCATCATAAGTAGCAAGTTGAGCTTCTTTGAAAAATCTTTTCACATTTGTGTCTTTTCTTTTCAAAGGTGCTTTTGGTATTTCTGACAATTGTATACAACCATACACAAAGCCTTGGTACGAGAGTGGGCTTTTTCTTTGTTTGACTTTTAAGCGTTTTTCCTTTTCCAATTTTTCATCTTCTTCTGATATGAACAGAGCATCAGTCGGCAAAAATTTATTTTCCACATGATCTGTATTTTCAAAACCAAGTCCAGATTTTCCCTTATGAACTTTCTCAGCTTTAGGAATCATCATTTGAAGAGTTTGAACACTTTGGTCTGTTTTTCGAAGTTTTTCTTCAAGATTATTTGCACGTTTTAAAATCTCTTGATTTTCATTCTCAAGTTTTGTATTAACAATCTTAAAATTTGAAGTGGTTTCCTGAAGCATTGAGTATCTCATTTTTAATTCAACGTTCTTGTTTAAAAGCGTTTCGATCCTTTTGTTGGCGGGGCCCATATTTGCATCCACAAATTTCTGACCTTGAGATTTAAGGTTTGAGATTTCAATGTCTTTGCTTTTTGTTAATTTTTCAAGCTCTTTGGACAATAAGACGTTTGTTTGCTTAGCTTTGTGATTGTCCTCTTTGCACTTTTCAAGTTCATGTTTGAAATTATGGATTAAAGAAGCAAATAAGGCTTGATCTTGATCATGAGAAGATCCATCCTGGGCAGGCTCACCTCCATTAGGATCCATATATGGGGTTGTGGGAGTGATATTACTATCAAACCGTTGCTCCACATATGTGTCACTGATGGACTCAGGATGCGCAGGATGTGTCTTGTCATGAACAAACATATTCTCGAACAAATCAACATTATTATGATCGTGTGAATGTTGTACCGTTGCCAAGATTGCTATGTCAGATGAAGGTCTGATATATATGGTCAGCCTCAGTATCCCAAAAAGCTTCATTCCTGTGCGAACCATTAGCATCTGAATCGTATCTTGGAGTACTGCTTACAACCTGCTATTCTGATGATGTGTCACTACCCGTTAAAACCAAGCTATCATCAGATGTTGTACCCTCATCGACTGTTTCTTCATCTTTGTTTGCCTCTTTCTCATTCACCTCTGTTTCCTTTAATAGCACTTCTTTTTCAATCTGCTCTCTTTCCCGTTTCTGCTTCTCCATTTCATTAAGCGCAACTTCTTCTTCATCAAGTGATTTTTCGAGTTCACTCATGTAATCGATGCATTGGGTTTGGAAGGTCTTGAAGTCTAGCCAATATTTTCGGGAAAACGCATTGAGAAACCCTGACAGGCTTAATATCCCAGGTTGCAGAATAATCTGAAGTTGAGATTTGATCACTTCAAGAGCTTCTTTGCACTTGTGCGTATACAGTTCTTCTTCATTCAGTATCTTCTCATATTGATTCAGGCTTTGTTGAAGTGGAGGGGTGAAATAATGAAATTGCATTCTTATGTAGTATTCAAATGCCTGATCGAAACTTGAGTCATATCCTGTAGAAATGATGACATTCTCAATATGAGTCTTGAACACAGTAAACGCTTTCCTTGATTTTCTCTCTTTCATTTTCATTTCCTTTTCCATTTAGCTCCAATGTGTGATAAAGTTGATTCAGGATCTTTGCAACGAAATAGGAGATGTTGTTGTTGAAGGTTAAGATTGGTTGTTGTTGCGAAGTCTTGTTGTGTTGTTGGTGATGGTTGAAGTTGCAGTTTATATAAACGAAACAAATTTAAATAAAGTTACAAAATTTGATTAGAGTATAATTAAGACAAAGTCAAAAGTTTACAAATTCGACAAAGGTTATGTAAATTACAATTTAGATAAAATGACAATTTCTATAGAAATTTCAATTTGACCAAAATTTATATAAATTATGGCAAAATATCAATTTAGATAGAAATATATCTAATTTATATAAATTGGCAATTTATATAAAATCTAACACTCTTATACAAGAGAGTAGATATCCGTTTGTCGAAGTATTTTACACTCTTATACAAGAGTAAAAATACCGAGTTCACTTTTGAGTTGACGAAATTACGTTCGAATCAAATCCTTAAAAGTTATTCGACTTTGAAATCGTTTCACAGAAGTACAAGGGCCAAAACTGCCAATTCTGAAAGTTTACTAAGGCTGCTGAAAAGTACAGGGACTGAAAAAGTCAATTCGGAATTCTAGTGTTGTCCGATATCGGAATTGCTTTGTCATCCGATATCGGAATTGTGAGAAGTTCTCGGACAAAGCTGAAACTTGATTTGCGATATTTCTGCCAATTGCGATAGAATTGTCGCTAATTGAATTGCGATAAAACAGATCAAGCCCCAATTGCGACAATTTTTTCGGAAATCGAATTCCGATAAATTTCCAATGCTGAATTGCGATAGAATTTTTTGCTCCCAATTCCGATAAAAATTCTCAATTTCGATAGATCGCTGATTTTGCGTGAATTGCGATAAAACACGCTGATTGAGCCAATTTCGATAAAAATGAATTTTCACCCACTTTTTGACTTTTAGCCTTACACACCCACTTGCAACCTTATCTTAGAAGATATTTCCTGACACTCCCATGTGACTTTCAAGATTTTCTTCACCAACTAGCCCACTAACTCCTTTCAATCACTATCAATAATTCACATAACAATCCAAAAACACAAACAAATCATACCTTTTTGGATACAGTCGATCTAGAACTAAGAACAAACACAAAATTTATTCTTCCAAACCAAGACTTGAATGAAGAACTATCAATATTTCACAGAAACAAGTCGATATAACACCAAACAAACACAACTTTTCTTGATTTTTGTATGGATCAAAAAAATGTAAAACACAAATTGTAACTTTTCTATTGAAAGAAAAATAACAATAGGTGTTTTATTCTCTAGGATCAAACACAAAAATGCTACCTTTGTACTTTGATGTTGCGTTCTAACCACAGAAAACACAACAACCCGTTTCACAGAAAAATCAAGAACGCACCACTATGAATTTTTCAACAAGAACCGAACACAAAAACTCCTACCTCGAAGCTAGGCTCGTTGATACCACTTGTTGTAGCTCGATAATCACTCTTTATCACACATATGATATGGCGTTAAACACAAGAGAGATGATGATGGGACAAGTTGAATATTGTGGATCGTATAGATAGAGAGAAAGACGGAGATATGTTAAGACTTTTCTATTATTGCACACACTCTATACACACACTGTGAACCACACTCACAAATGAAGAGATGTGAGGTTTATATACTACAAGGGATTATACCCTAGTGGGCTTTTGTGTGGGCTTTAGCTTATTTTACATTAAGCCTTACATGATTGATGACCAAAAGCCCACTTTACATGACTAGCTAACCCTTTTATACAAAGTTCAATAACATGTGAATGACCATCACTTTAAACTATAAAATTAAAGCTAACAGCGTCTCACAATCACATTCACGCACACATTACTCTCTCTCTTCCACTCCCTAATCGAATTTTCATCGTCATATTTCAAAACCCCAAATCAAATCATAATGTCGAACCTAACTTTTACAGAACCTCATAATAATGTTGCCTTTTTAGAAAAATCCAGCAAGTCTGAAGATTTTACTGAGATCATTGATTTCCTTAATGCAAGCTATATTAAGTTTGCATTTACAGTAAAACCTACTATATATACTTCCAACATTAACCCGTTTTGGTCGTCTGCTGAGGTCAAAACTATTAATGGGGAAGCACAAATCCATGCCCTTGTAGATGGGCAAAGGATTATCATTACAGAGGCGTCTATTCGAAGAGATCTTCTCCTAGATGATGCTAACGGAGTTGAGAATCTTCCAAATCCTACAATCTTTGAAAAACTTTCACTGATGGGCTATGAGAGAAATACAGATGCTTTAAAGTTTCAAAAAGGTAATTTTTCTCCTCAGTGGAAATTCTTAATTCATACTGTCTTAGTGTGTCTAAGTCCAAAGACCACTGCGTGGAATGAATTTAGCAGTAATTTAGCTTCTGCTATAATTTGTTTGGCTGAAAATACTCAAAGATTTAATTTTTCAAAATTAATTTTTGATAGCATGGTTAAGAACTTGGATAGTTCTTCAGCTAAATATTTTATATATCCAAGGTTTTTGCAACTCTTTTTGGACAACCAATTTAAAAACAAGAAAAGTCACAAAAATGTTTATCCCCCTCCCTGCCTTACCAAAAAGGTTTTTGCTAAAATGAGGAGGGCTGGAAAAGATTTTTCAGGGAGAGTGACACCTTTGTTTCCAACAATGGTGGCACTAGCCCAAACCCAAATGGGTGAAGGTTCAGCAATCCCAGCTGGAACTAATTCAGGTGAAGGTCCCAGTCACATGGAAACAATGGGGGGTTCGGATGTTCATCCTAGGGGTGAGACTGATTCAGGTGAAGGTCCCAGTCACATGCAACTTTTGAATGAATTGAAGGATACCTGTACCAAGCTGTCTGCACAAATTGGTGATCTGCAAACAAAAGCTGATTCCCAAGATGGAGTCATCAAAGCTCAAGGTGGGCAGATAAAGGCTTTGAAGAGAAGGGTTAGGTATTTGGAAGGAGTCAAAGGATCAAGAATTCCCAAACAAAAGGTTAAATCTTCTGAAGCTTTTAAGGATGCTCCCAAACAGGGGGGGAATGAAGGCAAAGTTTCAGGGGAGGATAAAGAGGGTGAAAGTATTGGTGAAGAGAGTGAGCAAATGGAATTTATAGTTGCTGATAACCAAGGGAATGAAGTGGTGATGGATAGTCGTTTGGGCAAGGTTACAACTGTTGATAGTGCTGCTAGTGGTCCAATTATTCCTGCTAGTGATCAACAGGGTAATGAAGCTGTTATGGATGCTGCTAGTGATAAGGTTAGTGCAAAACCTAATATTGTTTGTGTTGAAGTTAATGTGGCTAGTGATAAGGTTAGTGCTACTGAGACTGAAGTTAGTATTGCTGCTACTCAAGGTGATGATGATATGACTATGGCTCAAGTATTAACAAAGATGAGGAGTGCAAAACCTAAGGCAAAAGGAGTTGTCATTAGAGAGCCAGTATCAGTACCAAAAACACCATCAACAACTATTTCACCATCAGAAAAAGGCAAAGGTTTGTTGATTGATGAACCTAATAAGAAATTTAAGTTTCAGTCACCTAGTCAACAACAACAACAACCAATGATTACAGATGAATTTGAATTGACAAGAAAAGTGGTAGCTGATATTGATGCTCGAGAAGCTGCTCAAGAAGCTGCTCAGATTCTTTCAGACAAGGAGTATGCAGAAAAAGTACAAGCACAAAAAAATGCAGAGTTAATAGCTTCATGGTTTGAGGAAAGGGCTCAGGTTGAAGCTGATTGTGAGCTTGCTAAGAAAGTACATAAAGTAGAGCAAGATAAGTACACAGCAGATGAAAAAGCCAGGATGCTGAAAGAATTTTTTGATGCAAAAATGAAGAAGTTTGCAGCACAAAAATATGCAGCTAAGAAGAACAAGCCACCCACTCCAAAACAAAGAAGAGATCTCATGTGCAGGTATTTGAAGAATGTGGCCAGATGGAAACTAAAGGATTTGAAATTCTTGGATGATAAAAGAATTCAAGAATTATATGCAATTGCCAAGAGAAACAATGAACTCTTCTTGAATGCTGAGGTGGTGAAGGGCAGTGAAGAAAAGAAAGAAGAGAAAACAAGTTCAAATAGAGCAGGTGAACAGTTGGAAAGAGAAATCAGTAAAAAGAGAAAACAAGAACAAACTGAGCAAGCTGTTGCTAAAGAACAAATGCAAGCTCATACTGAACTTGCAGTTTTCTCTGTAGGAGAAGCCATGGATGCACAACCTTTAAGTGTCAAACAACCCATTGTTGATTATAAGTCTGGATCTCATGGGGAAACAGTTTATTACGATATTAAGAGGCATGATGGTTCTTCTAGAAGGTTTGTAAGCTTTCTTCACATGGTTCATAATTTTGATAGACGAGATATGATAGCTCTATGGAAATTACTCAAACAAAGATTTCGTACTAAGACACCAGAACAAGCTTATGATATTGAAATCTGGAATTACTTGAAGGTAATGTTTGAACCAAATCCTGAGGATGAATGTTGGAGAAGACTAAAGCACAATACTGTTAAAGAATGGAAAATTTTTCAACAATGTGGAGTATATGCTTTAACTGTAAATGAGTTGGTGATCTACATGCTTGTAGAAAAGGATTACCCTTTAAAGTTTCACAAAGACATTCTACATCAGATGTTGTGTGGGAAGAAAATACTCAAGCTTCAGCTTGAGTATGATGACACGGCATATGAACTGCTCAGGAAGATGGAACAGTATCTAGGACCCAAGGACAAGAAATAGAATTAGACTGCTAGAGTTAGATTTTAGAATGCTAGAATGTATAGTTATTACTACTAATGAAATAACATATTAATTATACTACATATCAGTTAAATTACATTTACACTGAAAGACAACATAGCATTTCTTGCAGGTGATTCACTTGGTTAATTGACTAGCAGGTGAATCACTTGGTTTATGAGTTGGAGGCTCTTCATTAGGTGTTTGACGTGCAGATTCTTCACTTGGTTTTTGAGTTGCAGGTTCCTCACTTGGTGCTTGACTTGGGCATACTCCACTTGCTGCTTGAGTTGCAGTTTGTTTACTTTCTTCATCACCACTGCCCAAGTAAGCACCAACTCTTGTAGATGCATTAATATGTAAGCCAATTACATATCCACTACTATCTGTTGTAGTTGTCTTTTCCCTTGTAACACCACCTCTACCAGTATAATTAGATGGGGTTCCCCTTCTTTCAAGGCACACTGGACAAACATACCACCTGAAATCCGTATAAGGGGGATGCCGTGCAAAAAAGGTCAATCCAGCCTTGTTTTCACTTTCAACCCAACAGTCAATGCAGACCATTTGACAACCATTTTGTGCATCCATGGTGAAAAGCAATTGATATGATAAAGAGTTGATGATAACTGGGGTATTATATAATGCAGGAAAAAAATTGATACAATTAATGTGGTTGTTGAACAACTAGCTAGATAGGATTAGAAGACAACATAAATGCTTACAATGGAGCCAAAACATTGAGATTTTGAAATTTTTGACTATAGTCACATGAATATTTCACAGTGTGACTATTTTGAATGTATTGGTCACATATAATACCCTTATAATGTGGCCATAAACATAATTTAGATGCACATTTGTGGTATGGTGTTACTATTGTATAGCCTATAGTCACATGATTGTGCTACAATTAAATGTGACCATACACATTAGGAATTGGCAGGCAAACACACACTTAACTTTAGACACACATATTAACTTACGTGACCATTTGTATCGAATTTGGTCACACTTAATCATGTATGCCTATGGTTTAGTGTGACCATATATGACATTTGGTCACATTGTTCAAGTGTGTGGCTAAATTTTCAACAAAAACTAGCAGTCACGCTTAAATAATGTGTGACAAACTTGAGCATATGATTTAGCCACATACACAATTACTTCGTGTGACCATATATGGATTTTGGTCACACTTTTCAATTGCGTGACATATATTTGTCACATATGTATATATATAGTGTGACTAATGTTTCAACCTTATTTGTATCCGTCACACGTCCCAAATTATAAGTGACTAAAAAATCAAATTTTTTTTACCAGATACGTATAGTCACGAAAATATTCAAATGTGTGGCTGTAGCCTCAGATGTAATTCCGAAATGGTCGGATCAAGTGTGGCTGTTTCTTTTATTCTGGTACATTTAGTCACATAAAAAAATGACTGTGTGGCTGTTCGAAAAACAGCATGTGTGACTAAATCCCATTTTTGTACTAGTGATCATCGATGACTATTCAAGATACACATGGGTAAGGTTTTTGAGATCAAAAGACGAAGCACCTGGCATCATCATCACCTTTCTGAAGTGAATTCAAGTTTTCCTTCAAGCTCCAGTAAGGATTGTAAGAATTGACAATGGCACGAAATTCACTAATCAGGAGTTAAGAACATATTTTGAAGAAACTAGAATCACTCACCAGACATCAGCTGTTAGAACTCCACAGCAGAATGGAGTAGTTGAAAGAAGAAATAGAACTCTTGTGGAAGCTGCTCGCACAATGCCGATTTATTCGAGTGCACCATTATTCTTATGCGCTGATGCTGTTGCCACTGCATGTTTTACTCAGAACCGATCCCTAATCCATCCAAGATTCAATAAAACCCCATATGAATTAGTAAACAACAGAAAACCTGATATCTCTTACCTTCATGTATTTGGCCCTTTGTGCTATCCAACGAACGACAAAGAAGATCTGGGGAAGCTAAAAGCTAAGGGTGATATTGGTATCTTCATTGGTTATTCGGAAAACTCGAGGGCATTCAGGGTGTATAATAGAAGGACTAAAAGAGTAATGGAGACGATGAATGTGAAATTTGACGAGATTTCACAAATGGCTTCTGAGAGACTCGCTCTAGAACCCGTGCTTAACCCAATGGCTTCTAATCATACCAGATTAGGACCCACACCAAACAGTCAAACTTCTGGACATATCAGTTCAGGACTCGTACCCCAAGGAGCTCAGTCAACTACCACTGATAAACCTACAAATCAAGAACTGGAAAATTTCTTCGAGTTTATGTATGATGAGTACTATGGTGGAGCTTCGACAAATGCATCACAACAATGTTACGCTGCAACCGCTCAACAAAATCAACCACCACCACCACCACAAGTTGCATCTACAACAATCGAAGTTGACGCACCAACTCCCTCAACATCATCAACATCTACTCCAGCAACTCCAGTAATTGAGATAGTGTTACCAAGAGTTGATGAGCAAAACCAAACCACACCAATTCAAGAAGAACAACAACAAAACGATACTGTGTTAGAAGAAGAACCATTCGAAAAATTTGTGATAAGCAACATAAGGTGTTTTTTAGTGAAACTGAATGTTTTGTTTTGACTTCGGACTTTAAGATGCCTGATGAAAGTCAGATCCTTCTTAAAGTTCCTAGACAACACAACATGTACAGTTTTGATATGAAAGCACCTGAAGTTGCAAAAGGTTCTGCTTGTTTACTTGCAAAAGCTACTTTGGATGAATCTAAATTGTGGCATAAAAGGTTAGGTCATGTTAATTTCAAGAATATGAACAAACTTGTGAAAGGTAATTTAGTTAGAGGCTTACCTTCCAAGGTCTTTAGGAATGACCATGCCTGTGTAGCTTGTAATAAGGGCAAATAGCATAGAGCTTCTTGTAAGACTAAGTTAGATAGGATTGTTACTGAGCCTTTGCATACCTTATACATGGATCTGTTTGGCCCTACATCTGTTAGAAGTATCAACCATGCTAGTTATTGCCTTGTCATTACTGATGACTGCACCAGGTATTGTTGGGTATTATTTATGTCTACAAAATATGAAACCTTTGATTTAATTCAAAGGTTCATTAGGCAAATAGAAAACCTACTAAATCACAAGGTTAAGTGATGAGTGTCTAAATACTCATCATTTTTGTCTTATCTGAACTGTCAAAACATCCAAAAACACTCAGAAATGCATCAAAATACTGAAAATATCACAGGGATTGTGTTTTATATGTTTTAAATGCAAAATGTTTAAAAACAATTGAAAAACAAACAAAGTTTACAAAATTGGCAGTTTCAGTCCCTCAACTTTCAAAACTTGTCAAAATTAGTCCCTAAGCATTTGTTTTGCAAGAAAAGTCACCAAAGGTCCTTTTTAAATCATAAGTTGTCATATTTAGTCCTTTGGTGAAAAGTTTCAACAATTTACAAGTTTGGTCCCTGCACTTTCAGAATTTGCAAAAATGGTCCCTGGGAAATATTATTGTTGGAAATATTATGTATGGTCCCTGGATTATTGAAACATGGCAGGAATTACCCTTGGTTTATTTTTGGGAGATGTACAACTTCAGCCCTTCAATTTTCAGAAATTACTAGAATGGTCCTTGTGTTTATTATACAAACCATCCGGACCCTTTTATATTATAAACCCAAAAACCCAAATAAAACAACCCAACCCCAAACCCTATCTATATTAAACCCAACCCAACCCATTAAAAACCAAAGCCCAACATACCCCAGCCCATCCCCCTTTTATATAAACCCAGGGTCAAACGGTCAACGCCCGTTTTCCCCTTTCCCTCCCTAAAACCACCATCACTGCTTCCATACCACCATCCACCTCTCCCGTTTTACTCCTCCACCTGGCTACCACCCCACCACCTCACCACCTACTACTCACTCTCATCCCTTCCACCTCACATCCTAGCCCACAACCATAATAAATGCTTCCCCACCACTTTAACCTCTAAACCATACCTTCCCCTGTTTTTCCTTTCCAAAAGTACCAACTAGGCTAATAACCTTTTCCTTTGTGTCTCCTCAACATATACAAGCTTCCAAGATGCATTAATTACAAAATTTCGGCTGCAAGGCATGTATACCACTTTTGGCGCCAAAATCAGTTTAAACGGATGGGATCACTTTGACTCATCCAATGGTCAAGATTATTGATGGGATTTGTTCAGAGGCATGTGGGGAGTCTCTAAAAGCTATAAAGAAGGAAGGAGAGGCAGAGGAGAAAAATATCTAGTGTAACTTTAGTTTATGTATGTCGTTTAAGTTCATTTCCAATTTCTAGTTTATGTTTAAACTTTTAAGCTTTGAATTAAGTTTCTTAAGTGTATTGTAAATCTTTTTAAGCAATCAATTTCAAGTTTCCAGTTCAAATTCAGTTTATGCCATTTTTATGCTCAAATTCTCATATTCACTTGTATGTTGTTTTAGTTGATGATAAGGACTTAAATAGATCATATAAGCTCCTATAAAGCTTCTGAAAGCTTTTAGAAACCATAAAAATCAGTTTAGTGATAAAAACCAAAAAAATCACATAATTAGATAAAAATTCAGAAATTCAGACATGATGATCAAGAAAGCTGGAGCAGGGTAAATCTTGGATGGCCTTTGGGTTCAGAAGTTGATTGGAAGGGTATTTCAATTGGTCCTTGGCCCTTGTTCTTGGTTTTCAGCTGAATCACAGTTGTAAGCCCTTTTTAAGCATTTTTGCATTTCACTGTATGAAGTAGCTTCTAGCTTAAAGCTTTGTGTTCTTATGTTTCTGAGTTGTAGTTAAGTAGAATCATGCATTAAAACAGTTAGTTTGTTCTTTAGAATTCATAGTTGCTAAAAATCTTAGTTTGACAGTCAAAATAGCAAATTGTCCATCTCTGTGTTTCTTGCTGCTATTATTGGATTTTCATGCTTGATTAGTCTGTTATAATCATAACAAAGTGTTTGAAATCAGTGTTGTGGTTTAAATCTATCAGTTGCTTTGAAACTCAGAAATTCAGTTGTTTAAGGGTTGTTTGGATCTTACTGATTCAGTTGTGTTGCTGATTGTTTGTGTTGTTATTGGTTATTGATACATGTCACATTAGATCTACCTAGCTCAGTTCTACACTAAAAACCAGTGCTCATTTGTTAAATAGTCAAAATCACTTTCAATCTCTCATTATTTGTTCACCGTTAAGATTTTGGATCCATAATCACTCAAATCAGTTAAATAGTTGTTAAAGTTACTTATTCTAGTCTTAACATAGCTTATTATAACTTATTCAGTTAATTAGAGCCAATCAAAACTCACCCAAGTCAACTTTTGTGTTTTACTGCAAAAGTCAAAAATCAGGTTTTAACCCAGTTCTGAGTACCTGATCTAGGGTCAAATTGGACTCCAATTGGTGTGTTTGTGATGGGGCTTTTTAGTTTTTAAGATAGCTCATAGTATAGTCACTTTTGCCCTTAATATTCACTTATCGCTTATTTAGATGCTTAATTGCTCTGCAATTGGCCTGATTTCTGAGTTTCTGTCTTAATTTGCCAGCGATTTGGTGTTGAATTTGTTTTTTGTGGATTATCTATTGTATTAAGTTTTTTTGTGCTTAAATAAGTATATTAAATTATCCTGAACTTTTGGTAATTTTCAAGTCTTTTAGCTTATTTTTGGCTTAATAGCAAACTGCTTATCTGCCCAAATTGTTATTGGGCTTAGAAACTTTGATTTTATTTTTCATAGCTTTTAATATTAATTTAGACTTATCTGAATTTTTCAGATTTTCTAAGTCATTTAATATTTTTAATCTTTTTAATTAGTTTATATGAGTAATTAAATCATAATAAATAGAAAAATAATCATAAAAATATAATTTTAATTTTCATAATTTTCTTTTGTCATTTTTAATCTAGGAAAAATATAATTATATTTTTAGACCTTAATGAAAACCAAAAATAGAAAAATAGTGATAGTTCTATTTAATAGAATTTATCTTTTTAAAATTTTAATTAAGTAATTTTCATTTTTATAATTTTCTTAGCTTCTTTTCATCTTATAATATTTTTAGAAAAAGTTTTAGATTTTTCTTTGTTTATTTAGTATTTATTATAATTTAAATTAGTTTTAAATAATTATTAAATAATAAATAATTAATAATAATTAAATAAAAAGTATAAAAAAATATAATTTTAATTTTTAAATAAGTTTTAAGTAATTTTACATTTTTAGGTTTTAAATTTCATAAATTTCGGTTTTTGTCCCGTTTTAGATTTTCTGTTACGCGTTTTTAGGTTAATTAAATCGCGTTTAATTTTCTTTTGCATATTTGTTTATCATTTGTTATTTAGAATTGTTAAAAAGCAAAATCAAAAATATCCAATCACATCAGTCACTCTAATCCTAGCTTTTCACAGTTGGCCCATTCACACCTCGTTGGGAAACGATTCGGGTAATTATTTACCTGTCTTCACACTACACACGAACGTGAGTTTTTGCAAGCATCCTTTTTCACAAAGGGGTGATTTGTAATTATTCACGCGTATCCGCTGTCTGCATTTATTTATAGGTGTATTTAGCACGGATCAAATTTTGGCGCCGCTGCCGGGGAGGTGTGCTGCGACTATTGTGTAGAGTTTTAGCGATTAGTGATTCGAGATCCTTCTTCCAGAAGTTCCTATTTCCCATAAACAATATAAAATACAAAAATATTTTTCTTTTCTTTTCTATATATATTATGATTATTATCATATAAAAAATTAAAAACACAAAAACATTTTCCGTTTTCTTTATTTAATAAACAATAAAAGTAACCATCGAGAACCAAGACAGAGTACTACCTAACTGGGGGTACGACCATAATAAGTTCCCAAACCAAAGATTTAAAACTTGCCTTTGTATCACTTGCGAATATCGGCTCACCTTTGATTGATAAACAAACTATAACGGAGGTTTAAGGATAGTTTGACATTAAATTGTCGGACTGAAAGAAGCGGGTTTTTAAGGAGCAATTAATTGCCCACCTCTGCTTCTCCGCCACTCTGTGCGTTTATCTTTTAGAGAGCTACCGTACGCTTGTTGATTATTGGTTTAAGTTCACTTGTGTTTTTTCTCGATCTTGATTTTAATTGAAAATTTTGCTAAAAAGTGCATGCGCACTCGTTCTTCTAGGTCATCAAGCCCTTTCCGTGAGCTTGGAAACATACCTCGAAGACGTCGGAGACGTTCTGCTCCATCAGTCGTACCCGAGATACGGACTGATCCCCAAACCCCTGTCATCATGGCAGAAGACCGTCCTATGAATGAGCTTCTCCAAGCTCCCACCGAGGGTTATGGAGATGCCATTATTGTTCCAGCCATCGTGGCTGAGAATTTTGAGCTTAAAACTGGGTTGATAAACCTTGTAACATCGCGTCAATTCTATGGTTTTGAGAGGGACGATCCTCAAGATCACGTTCGATGGTTCAATAAAATCACATCCACCATCAAATGTAAAAATGTCCCGGAGGAATCAATCAAACTTCTTCTTTTCCCGTTTTCTATTGATGGGGCAGCCCGGATTTGGCTTGACAAACAACCCCCTCGATCAATTAGAACATGGGAAGATTTGGTTCAAAAATTTGTAAATGAATTCTTTCCTCCTTCTAAAACCACGCATCTTAAAAATGAAATCATGAAATTCTCTCAAAGGTTTGATGAACCATTTTGAGAGGCATGGGATCGTTTCAAAGAATTGCTCCGCAAATGTCCTCATCACGGTTTCACCGATTTGATGCAGATGGACACTTTCTACAGTGGGTTAAACCCATCTGACCAAGATTCTCTCAATGCCTCAGCTGGAGGTAATTTTCTGAGCAAATCCACTAAGGAAGCCATTGCACTCATTGAAAATAAGTCTAAGGTCCGCACTACACGAAACAGGACATATAATTCCCAGGCTAGTGTTGGTCCTTCCACTTCATCTCCCGTGAGTCAGTCCAGTACTGATACTCAGCTTGCTGAACTCACGAAGGTTATTCAAGCTTTGGTTTTCTCCACACAAAAGAAAGAGTCCGCTCCGCAAACTTCTCACACTTCTGAAGTGAAAAAGATAGAAGTTTGTGTTACTTGTGGTGGTCCTCACGCTTACTACAATTGTACTGCCACCGATGGCAATACATTTGATGTTAATGCTATAGCCGGAACATCCAATCAAGGAGGTAATCAATACCGTCCTCAAGTGGACCCAAACCACCGTGCTAGCAATCAATTTGGACCACCCGGATTTCCTCCTCCCAACAATCCAAATAGGATTAATCCTAATCAACAACGAGGGCAAAATATGCAAAATCAATTTCATGCCCCAAACAATCAATACCCACCCCAGAGGGGTAATCAAGGGTATTCAGCTCCTAATCACCAAGGACCTCTCCCAAATGAACTTGATAACTACATCAAGTTTAATGAGACAAAAATGAAGGAAATACAAAATCAGATCTCTGGATTGAGGAATGAATTTCAATCTTCAATATACAAGCAAGGAACTGAGCTTAAGAATGAGCTTTCAAATAAAATTGATCACTCTCAAAGCGAAGTTAAGAATATGCTTACCAGTCTCATGAACCATATCAATCCACCTTCCACCTCAGGAGGTCTCCCTGGTAATACCATTCCTAACCCTAAGGGTGAACTCAAAGCTGTCACCACACGCAGTGGTAAAGCTTATGATGGACCCACTATTCCTACTACCACTTCTTCTCCTCCTCCCAAGGTAGTGGAAAGTGAACCTGAGGTGACTAAGGACAAGGAACTTCCTACTAATAACGGAGGGACCGACAACGTCCTACCTCAAGTTGTCCCGAAACCAAAACCCAAACCAGGAGTTGTTTTTGAATCGCATGAAATCCCTGTTGAAAACCCTAAATCCAAACCTTCTATTCCTTACCCATCACGTTTAAATGAGCAAAAGCTCCGCGAAAAAGCTAGTCAACAAATGGAAAAAAATTTCAAAATTTTTCAGGAATTACATTTTGACATAATCTTTGCGGATGCTATCATTCTGATGCCCAAGTTTGCATCCACAATCAAACACTTGTTAAGCAACAAGGAAAAACTGTTTGAAATGGCAAAGACTCCATTAAATGAGAACTGCTCAGCAGTTATCTTGAAAAAGCTTCCCGTGAAGCTTGGTGTGTTTGTGATGGGGCTTTTTAGTTTTTAAGATAGCTCATAGTACTAGCTCACTTTTTCCCCCTTAATATTCAACTTATCAGCTTATTTAGATTGCTTAATCTGCTCTGCAATTTGGCCTGATTTCTGAGTTTCTGTCTTAATTGTGCCAGCTGATTTGGTGTTGAATTTGTTTATTTGTGGGATTATCTGTTTGTATTAAGTTTTTTTGTGCTTAAATAAGTATATTAAACTTATCCTGAACTTTTGGTAATTTTTCAAGTCTTTTAGCTTATTTTTGGCTTATTAGCAAACTGCTTATCTGCCCAAATCTGATTATTGGGCTTAGATAACTTCTGATTTTATTTTTCATAGCTTTTAAATATTAATTTAGACTTATCCTGAATTTTTCAGATTTTTCCTAAGTCATTTAATATTTTTAATCTTTTTAATTAGTTTCTAATAGTAATTAAATCATAATAAATAGAAAAATAATCAGAAAAATATAATTTTAATTTTCATAATTTTCTTTTGTCATTTTTAATCTAGGAAAAATATAATTATATTTTTAGACCTTAAGAAAACCAAAAATAGAAAAATAGTGATAGCTTCTATTTAATAGAATTTATCTTTTTAAATTTTTAATTAAGTAATTTTCATTTTTATAATTTTCTTAGCTTCTTTTCATCTTATAATATTTTTAGAAAAATTTTTAGATTTTTCTTTGTTTATTTAGTATTTATTATAATTTAAATTAGTTTTAAATAATTATTAAATAATAAATAATTAATAATAATTAAATAAAAAGTATAAAAAAATATAATTTTAATTTTTAAATAAGTTTTAAGTAATTTTACATTTTTAGGTTTTAAATTTCATAAATTTCAGTTTTTGTCCCGTTTTAGATTTTCTGTTACGCGTTTTTAGGTTAATTAAATCGCGTTTAATTTTCTTGTGCATATTTGTTTATCATTTGTTATTTAGAATTGTTAAAAAGCAAAATCAAAAATATCCAATCACATCAGTCACTCTAATCCTAGCTTTTCACAGTTGGCCCATTCACACCTCGTTGGGAAACGATTCGGGTAATTATTTACCTGTCTTCACACTACACACGAACGTGAGTTTTTGCAAGCATCCTTTTTCACAAAGGGGTGATTTGTAATTATTCACGCGTATCCGCTGTCTGCATTTATTTAAAGGTGTATTTAGCACGGATCATTAAGATCATTAGGACTGACAATGGCATATAATTTAAGAATATGAGCATGATTGAGTTTTGTGGTGAAAAAGGAATCAAGCAACAATATAGCAATGCTAGAACTCCACAGCAGAATGGAGTTGCTGAGAGAATGAACAGGACCTTGATTGAGGCAGCTAGAACCATGCTAGCAGACTCATTCTTACCCACAACCTTTTGGGCTAAAGCAGTAGCAACTGCTTGCTACATATTCAATAGGGTTAGAGTGACCAAGCCTCAGAATAAAACACCTTATGAGCTTATTTTTGGCCATAAACCAGTTGCTAGCTATATAAGGCCTTTTGGGTGCCATGTGACCATTCTTGATACCTTAAGTGTGCTTGGAAAATTTGAAGGGAAGTCTGATGAGAGGTTTCTAGTTGGGTATTCACTGAATAGTAAGACCTTTAGGGTATACAATTTAGTGACCAAGAAAGTAGAGGAAAATCTTCATGTTAATTTTCTTGAGAAAAACCCAATGTGAAAGGACTTGGTCATAGATGGATGTTTGATCTTGATTATTTAACTGATTCTATGAACTATATTCCTGTCTCCAAGGAGAATCAAGCTAACCCTGATGCAGGTTCCATAGAAGTGCCTAACAATGCAGGTACTCAAGATGCAAGCACTGCTGATCAAGGCAAAGAAATTGAGGAGCTTATTGTGATTCCTACCACATAAGTCAACCATTTTGCTGCTAATGAAGGAACAAAGAAACCTTCTACAAAAAGGAAGGAGACTGTGAACAAGCCTCAACCAAAAGAAAAAGGGGGTTCTCCTACAAAAGTTTCAGAAGAGATCTTATCCTTTAGAGAAGAAGTGAATGCTTTGGCTGAGAAACACCTTGGGAAGAAGGATACCAACACTAACTTGGTTAATTCTGGTAGTGGATTCATTAATTCTGCTACCAGTACTAACTTAGTTAATACTAGTAGTGATGCTGTTAGTTCTGCTCAACCTGATTCTACTCCATATGATGATTTTGATGATTCTGAGATGCCAGACCTTGAGTTCTTTGATAATCCAAATGAAGGCATTTTTGAGGGGGCTTCTTATGATGAAGAAGGGGTAGTTACTGACTTCAACAACCTACCCACTGATGTAGATGTAAGTCCAGCTCCAACACTCAGAATTCACAAAGTTCATCCCAAAAGTCAGATAATTGGTGATCCAAATTCAGCTGTTCAAACCAGAAGTAAAGTGCAAAAGCTTCCTGAATCTCATGCACTTATCAGTCTTATCAAGAAGCAGCAAAGGGTCAACCACAAGGACCAACAACATTGCTTGTTTGCTTGTTTTCTTTCTCAAAAGGAACCCACCAAAGTCTCTGAAGCACTTGAAGATGAGAGTTGGGTGGAAGCAATGCAAGAGGAGTTGTTGCAGTTCAAATTGCAAAAAGTTTGGGTTCTGGTAGATCTACCTAATGGGGCTAAAGTGATAGGCACAAAGTGGGTCTTCAGAAATAAAAGGGATGAAAGAGGGGTAGTTGTTAGGAACAAGGCAAGATTGGTAGCACAAGGGTATAGACAAGAGGAGGGGATAGATTATGATGAGGTTTTTGCTCCTGTAGCCAGGATTGAGGCTATTAGGTTATTTTTAGCCTATGCATCATATATGGGGTTCATAGTCTATCAGATGGATGTAAAGAGTGTCTTTCTGTATGGCACTATTGAGGAAGAAGTATATGTTCATTAACCTCCTGGCTTTATTGATCCAGCTCACCCCAACAAGGTGTATAAAGTCATAAAAGAATTGTATGGTCTCCATCAAGCTCCCAGAGCTTGGTATGCAACACTCTCCAAGTTTCTTGAAGAGCATGGGTACAAAAGAGGTGTGATAGACAAGACCTTATTCATAAAAAGGGATAAGAAGGATATCATTATGGTACAAGTCTATGTGGATGATATCATTTTTGGCTCTACAAAAAGGTCTTGGTGTGAGGAGTTTGAAGGATTAATGAAAGGAAGATTTGAAATGAGCTCAATGGGTGAGCTTACATTTTTCCTAGGACTGCAAATGAAGCAAAAAGAAGATGGCCTCTTCATTTCTCAAGACAAATATGTTGCAGAGATCTTGAAGAAGTTTGAATTTATCAATGTGAAGATTGCAGTCACTCCCATAGAGAACAAGGTGCCATTGACAAAGGATGAAGATGTTGAGGATGTGAATGTGCATCTTTATTGATCCATGATAGGTTCTTTAATGTATCTAACGGCCTCTAGGCCAGATATAATGTATGCTGTGTGTGCTTGTTCTTGTTTTCAGGTTACTCCCAAGACTTCACATCTTCATGCTGTGAAGAGGATCTTTAGGTACTTAAAGGGCAAACCCAATTTGGGCCTTTGGTATCCTAGAGAATCATCTTTTGACCTGGAAGCCTATTCAGATAGTGACTATGCTGGAGCAAGTCTTGATAGGAAATCCACAACTGAAGGTTGTCAATTCCTTGGAAGAAGATTAATCTCTTGGCAATGCAAGAAGCAGACCATTGTGGCTGCATCAACAACATAAGCTGAGTATGTAGCAGCTGCCTATTGCTGTGGACAAGTCTTGTGGATTTTGTACTTTAGCTACTATCCCATGAGACTCCCATGCTTGTCTGCCATGCTTCTGCCAACTTTTACTTACTTTAACACACTTCAATAATGCACTTTCTTCACTAAAATAATCAATAACAAATCTTTTACAAAATTTGTTAGTGATTTTCGATCAATGAACCAAGAACAAACAAAAAAGTTTGATCTTCCAAGCCAAGTAATGAGTGAAGAACTAGTGAACTTTCACAGCCCAAGTTGATATATCACAAAACAAACACAACCTTTGATCTTCAAAAGGTGTACGATTTCAAGATAAACACCAAAAGGGTCACGTTTTTATGAAACAAAAACGCAACATTTGGGTTCTTTTTAACACAAATCGAACACAAAGAAACTTCAAAACTGCTACTGATGAACAGTAACGTGTTATAACACACCAAAAATCACATTTTGTACCTCATAAACTCCACGTTATGCCTAGAATCTCCCAGGTTCGCTCATGATACCAATTGTTATGACCAAGAATCACGTTGAGGAGGTCGGGGAAACTCGTGATAAAGTTTAAACATGATATTATTAATAGATTGGCGGAGGTGTATATGTATTCTAGAGAGAGAAGTCTAGAACACACATACACCTCCAAAGAACAAATGAGAATCCCAACCCTCCTACACAACTAGGAGGGGTATTTATACAAAGATATCAATGCCCTCTTGGCAAGACTAGTCCTCGTATATACTAACAATGCAATTCCCGACAAATGACAAAACTTTACGGCTAACAGTTAAAGATGATACCTATGCATATGTGACATAATAACATAGAAAAAGGTTCATATTAGAGCTTGTTGTAGTTTATGAATTGAAATTCTTACAAATAACAGAGGAAAAGGTACTAAACTATTTTTTTTATGATGTAATATGAATATACGTATGCATATGTGACATAATCTGTTACTTACTAAAACATTAATCCTTTATGATTCATATAGTCAATCGTTATCAGTTGTGTAGCTAGTACTTATTCACATGAAAAACGTGTGAAATTTACTTTGTATGATTTCTCATTCAAAAAGATGAATAAAATTACAATGTATTATATATGTTGTGCTTTTGGTCAAGTGAATAGGCCTTGAAGAAAAATCTTGTATATTTATTGTAACACCCTCAAAATTTAGTTAAGCGGAAGACAAAACAAGCATTGGGGTGCTACGGGATTGGTACACAACACAAGCATAAGAAAAAGGAAATGCATCATCCATTTTAAAGAAAACATTTCAAATCCAACATTTAACGTTTACATTTATTCAAAAGTGCGGAAGTAAGAAAAAAAAAAACAAAAAAACATAAAGATAAGTCCCAAATAAGATTTTAGAGTTTAAATTGATCCTTCAACCATGCCACTTGCCACGCCTCCAAACAAAAGTCATCCAACAAACTCATCATCAATTACCTGAGAAAACATGCTAAAAAGGTCAGCTAACGCTGGTGAGTTTATAGGTTTAATCATAAAGCATCAACATTTGGACCAAAACACAATTATTTGCTACACTGGACTAAGTCTAAAGATCAACCCAGTAATTGTGCACAAGGAGCACCAATTAATAATCAATACGCACAGGAGCGCCAATAATAATCAATACGCACATGAGCGCCAAGAACATGCTAAAAGACTTGTTAGATATTCCACTCATACATTTGATGTGATATAACCGCAATGTGAATGACAAGTTAGAATACTTGCACCCTGGATAAAGTTCTTTCTCACATTCTTCTAACAACTTTTTATATCGAATGTCCTCATCACCAGGTTTTCTTTGTTGTGAATTTGGAGCCACACGAGGCCTTTCACCAATATCTTCTTCATTATCTTCTTCAATATCTTCTTCACTATCTTCTTCACTATCTTTTTCACTATCTCCTTCAATATCTCCTTCAATATCTCCTTCTTGCCTTGATTCATTAGATTCTTCACTATTCGAATATAAAGAGTTTACACCCAAGGCATCCCGAACTAAGCCTCTAATGTCATCTATAACCGGAGAAATTTCCAAAACACTAGTTGGTTGATATATTGGTGGTGTTGTATCAAGCTCCCCATGAAGTGTCTAAAGTGTGTAACCCGAACAAAAACCATGTCGCAATATATGGTCATGAAAAACAAGAAACCACCCATCGTTACCACATTTATTACAAGGACATGGAATTTCCCCTTTAATAGCTCCAATACGAGCAAAGATCAATAAAAGACTTGACTCCATCTTTAAAAGTTTTAGTTGTTATATACTTATATGAGCTTTCATCCAACTTTTGTACATTATTTCTATATTATACCTACACATAGAGGGTATAAAAAAATTATAAATACAATGAAAACACATCAATTTTGGATCATACTCGATGTTGGTACGTACCGAAAGATGAACATTTATTAGAGTTTTTTCCTAGTCAGCATAATAAGCAAGATCAGCAAGGTTCAGCAATCTGGTTGCAACAACATGATCCCGTCTTCTTGGTCCTTGGTTTGAGCCCTGAACAACATGATCCAAAAATCTTTAAACTAGTATGGAATCAAAAAAGTCATACATATAAAACTGAACATCTATTTTATAAATATCTAATAACTCCTACAGATCAAGGTCCATGGCATCATCAATACTAATGTCATTTTCGTCATTCTGTTTGTTTGTTTTTCTACACCTAGAATCCTAGAATCGGTATAAAAAGTATATCGTTAGTCGTTAATGAAAAATTTATAAACGGGTATAAAGAGTATAGCATTAGTCGTTAATGGAAAATTTGAATTCATTTAGTACGTAATTCTATAAAAATTATAGGTCTAAAGAAACTTACATTGCCATAAGTGTAACATTGGTTTCTTTTCAAGACTCAACTGGCAATGTCGAACTCGACACCCTCCATACATTTGCCAATATGAATAAAAATGCAGAAAAAACCAATGAATTGCGATGCCATCAAGATACATATTTCCCAGCCCAATATAGTTAGATTATTCCCAAAAATTTTGCACCGTTAAGAAAACACACGCAGGTCAATATTTAAGGATAACTTTCGAACCTCAATTGCATGCGCGAAAAATGAAAACATTCTGGATGCCAAAGCCCTCCCATGTAATTCAGAAAACCGATTGATCTGCATGCCTAAATGCATTGCTCACATATCCACAAATACATAGTACATAAGAAGATGTGCATCTGAACGTGCCTATTTTTTTTTTTTAAATTGTGGTGAGCCTACAATGGCACATATAGTACCTTCTCTGGAGTCCTCCTCGAGAATGAAATCCGTACGCTTCCACACCTATCAAGAACACCATTCAAAAAGGTTGTTAACTGCTTTGCAATGTCTGTACCGTATCTACAACGACCAACAAAGAACCCATTGACTGTAATTAGTTCTTAAGATAAAAACCAAAGCTTAATTTATTTCACATAATTAAAAGTATGACATGTATTAGCTTCCATCAAACCTATAAGAACCTTGAGTCCCCATTTAGCTCCAAGCACACACATATACAAACACAAACCAATCAAAAATTTTGTCTTACGCATTTCAGTGAACATAACAACAATATCCAATAGTAGCATCTGCTATAAGAATGAGAATTTATGTAAAACCACTAAACTAATCAAACCTTACGTACAAAACTAAACTATACTATATCCGTGACACTCAACAATAAGTAAAGATGATAAGAAGAATGGTATGGATCGTGTGATGTAAAACCTTAGTCGAATGCTTCTATTACCATAAGAGAACAAGAGAACAAAACACACACATACACACTCTCACCTTTGCAATACTTTGAGGCACACACAAATAGGTGGAGAGTGTGTGTATTTATAGTTGAAAGGAGGCCTTGGTTGCCCTACAAGGCCATGGGATGGGCTTGGTGTTGGACTTGGGCTTTTGATCATTTATCTTAACATTTACTTAACAAAGTCCAACACTAGCCCTTACAATGTTGTTAGTTCTATACGACATACACATAAATACATATGCAAATGACCATCACTTTTCTATAAAATACAAAAGCTAACAATCTCCCCCTAAGGGATGGTCATTTCAATAATGCACTGGTGAATGGTCTTTTGTCTACAACGTCTTTATCATTGTGTGTCGTTGTAGTATTGTCTTCAATCAATGTTCCTTCATGCACAGTGATCTTCAAAGTAATCGTCCTTTGGTGGATGTTCTTGCCTTGATCAAAATCTTCTCGTGATGATGCGTCGTGTCCTCCAACATACTCATACCTCTTCTCCTTATGCTAACAATCTCCTCATAATCTTTCATCATATGACATATGAACTTGTCCTTGACATCTTGATTAGCCTCTTGACTTTGTTGTTACACTTGGTCATTAACTTGATCTCCTTGTCTTGAACTTTTAACACTTGAGCTTTGATGAGGAATGTTCTTCATAAGTATGAGTATGATGAGGTGAAGATGATTGATGAATGGGATGATGGTTAATGGATGTTTAGGGTAGCTGCATAAAACTGTTAGTAATAATCATCCAGCGCTTATGGGTTAGGACTTCGAGATCGTCAACAGCATAGTGTGTAGACTTTTTCTAATTTCCCCCAGGCCGTTCTGAACCGGATACCCCCGAGAGGGCTTACACGGACACACCGAAGTGCACCCACGATTAAGTGAGTCGCTAGAGATCACCCTACGACTGTAGACCGTTTGAAGCACGTAACCATCATGATAAAACTCGGAAAGATCCTTGGATCTCATTAAGACTCTTGTACACCTTGTGTCCTTTTTGTTGAACACAAGGGTATTCATATGGAAGTGTTCCTAACGAGATATTTTGATGAATCTCATGGCTCTAGACTCTATAATGTGCGTTTTGGTTTTTAGTAGTCGGAGGCATGGAGCAGAGTGCCACCTTTTCAATATCAACACATCTCAGAGTGAGAGGCCGATAGATTATGTAGTGTTCAACGTGAGAATGAAACAAATATCTTTTAAGAGATATCTGAGTGGCTAGGAGGGGTGGTGCAGTGCGTCACTGGGTCCATGACGTCTTGTCTTCAATATCAGTATCACCTTAGTGAATACCGATAGCAGATGTATTGACCCGGTTTTTGCCCTAAGTTTTCATGGAGGGCTATTTCTTTTCACCCTTTCATTCTACCTTTCTTTTTAATTCTTCAACCCCTTCTTTCCCTTTCTCATTTACTACTTTTTTAATCATACCTAAGGACCTTTAATTCTAATCTATTGGAATTGTCCTTGGGTAGATCCCTCCGGCTCTGGCGGATCATAGGACGGTTTTCCCTAACCTTAGTCACCTTATAACACCATGACTATCCTAGATTTGCCATAAAACCATTTGAAAAATCTCTCAAAGTGTTTATGAATAAACACATTTAGTTAGCACTTTGAGAGTTTTATAATTTTGAAATACTCCCCCTTCACATGTGCTCATGTATTTTAATCAAAAATTGCACATGTTGGGTAGAGTTCGCACATTTGAAATGATCGATTTTCAATGAATATGACCTTTGCGAGACACACTTACATCACTAGTTAGACTAGCTTGAAATTATTACCCGTCTCGGTCATATTCCATGATCATCTCTCGAATTGGTACATTCTACTCGGACAAGTCCTTTGCGAGACACGCTTACATCACTGGAAAACCAGCTTGAAATTATTACCCGTCCAGGACAAGTCTTTTCGATAACGGACATTTAGTTTCGTCAATTCGAGGGTTATAACTGAGTCTTGAGATTCCAATGACAAAAACTTTTTGATCACATTTTAATCACGTCCTCTCCCCTTTATGTTTAATAAACACTTAATCTCCCCCTCAAAAATAGCATGAAGTGGTATTTTTGAAAACAGTTGATTAAAATGAAACTTTTTGTGGAGAGATGGACTGATTTTAGCATGAAAATGGAATATTTTTCTTTTTATACTCCCCCTTAATCAGAGCAAATGGTTAAACTTTTGAGTTTAAAAGCATTTAGAGGTCTTTGAGGGAGTTGTTGTGAGCACAAAATTTATAAAAAGACTTTGAAGAATCTTTTGAAACAATTTTGATTAAGTGCTCACAAGTTTTAGCTTTTCGCCATTAACATTGCGAGTTCTGATCGGAAATAATCAGAAGTCATCAATGTAGCCTTTATATGAAATCTTTTTGAGTTGAATTACTCGGGCCACGATAAAAGATTTCACAATAAAGCACGGGTTCCGTACTGAAATATACGAAAGCCTTAAAGAAGAAAGTTTTGAGAACGACATGTTTTAGAATTAGTTTAAATGAACTCTCGCTCAAGCATCTGTACATGCCCGTATCATTGTTAAATGACATTTCTAGGTACGTACAGAATATTGGTTTATACAAGAGACATGTCGTGAGAAGAATATTTTTGAATTTTGTATTTTATATTTTTTATGTCTTTTTGAAATTTTATATTTTTATATTTTGCTGTTGTTGGTTTTTCAAATTTTGTATTTTGTTTTTTCAAAAATATTTACAGGCGAAGCTTCATGAGATGATTCAAGAAGATTCGAGAAGACTTTCTAACTCTTCGGGAGTTAGGCTTCGCATTCCAATTCGATGAACTAACTATTCAAACCGCTCTGTTGGGAGGGCCTTAGTAAATAGATCGGCGAGCTGGTATTCAGTCTTCACGAAAAACAATTCAACAGTACCCTCTTCGACGTGTTCCTTGATAAAGTGGTAGCGGACTCTAATATGCTTGGTCTTGGGGTGCTGAACTGGATTGCACGAGATGGCTATGGCACTTTTCGAGTCACAATACATAGGTATGTGGTCGAAAGAGTAGCCATAATCTGTGAGTTGTGTCCTCATCCATAGAACTTGGGCACAACACGCAGATAGAGACACATACTCGGCTTCTGCGGTTGAAAGCGCTGTGCAGTCTTGTTTCCTTGATGACCAACCTACTAGCTTCTCTCCCAAAAATTATGCACCTCCGGATGTACTTTTTGCAGTGACTTGACAACCAGCATGATCGGCATCTGCAAAGGCTGTTAGATTGAACTCCGAATCCTTCGGATACCAAATTCCCATGTTAATGGTTCTTCAAAGGTACCGAAAGATCCGTTTAACCTCTTTGAGGTGAAGTTCGGTAGGCCTTGCCTGAAACCGTGCTAATAAACAAACAGCAAATTGTATATCGGGTCGGCTAGTAGTTAAGTACATGAGAGACCCAATCATGCTCCGATATTTCTTCGGATCAATGGGTTTCCCATATAGGTCAGCACCAATTTTGGGTGAAGTGACCATTGGAGTACCAACAGAGTCACAATTTTCCATTCCATGTTTCTTTAAAATCTCAATTGTATATTTCGCTTGATTAATGAAAATACCATGATGGGATTGATGGATTTGAAGTCCAAGGAAGAATTTTAATTCGCCCATCATAGACATTTCAAATTTACTTTTCATGAGATTTGCAAAAAGTTTTGAATGTTTCGAATTAGTGGACCCAAAGATTATGTCGTCCACATAAATCTGAACAATCAAAATGTCATCATTAAACTTTTTGGTAAACAAGGTCGAGTCAATTGTTCCTTTGGTGAAATGATTTAACAGCAAGAAAGATGAGAGTTCATCGTACCATGCCCTTGGGGCGTGTTTTAGACCATAGATAGCCTTTTTGAGCTTGTAGACGTAGTCCGGATGATCTTTGTCAACGAATCCATCTGGCTGACTCACATACACCTCTTCCTTCAGAGTTCCATTCAAGAAAGCCGTCTTGATATCCATCTGATAGACCGTGATGTTCTTGTGAGCCGCGTATGCTAAGAAAATCCTGACCGCTTCAAGTCTAGCTACTGGCGCGAATGACTCATCAAAATCGATTCCCTCTTCCTGTCTAAATCCCTTGGCCACGAGACGAGCTTTGTTGCGAATAACAGTCATCTCTTCATCCTTTTTGTTCTTCCATATCCACTTAAGATCAATGACAAGTTTGTCGAGAGGTCTTGGCACTAAATCCCAAGTGTCATGAAGTCGATATCGTCTGACATTGCTTCCCGAATGTTCTTTGGCTCTTTTAAACTGACTGAGCAGGCAAAGATGCACATATCACAATCGGTTGCAAGTTGTCTTCTCGTCTGTACTGGCCTTGAAGGTTCACCAATGACATGTTCTATTGGATGGTCTTTAGTCCACTTTAATGTTGAAGGGTACCTGATGACATCAAATAACGACATATTATTAGCATCATTTATCCTATATTATTGACTTGTTTTATATCACTTTATATGAGAATTGATACTTAATCGTTTACTTTTGTAATTCTCAGTTATAAACAAGCATTAGGTGAAAGTTAATGATTTCAGACATAAAATGGAGCAAAATGATCAAGATTGGAAAAGTTTGATGAATTGAAGAGATTAAAGACCATTGCCTGACTTTGAAGCATGCGCCGCATCTGATTTTATCATGCGTCGCATATGAAACTTTGGTCAACGAAGAAGAACCAACTTGTTCTACTCCAGATACGCCGCATCGGACCAATCCGATGCGCCGTATCGGCCATACACAATCCTTACCAAGAAATCAAGTGGAGATTAGAAGCTTAATGAAGAAGTCAAGATTACAAGTCGACACTTGAAGATGCTTTCGTATTTTGGCCATAAAATCTTCATCCGGACTCCGTTTTAGTTGATTCAAGCGGCCACGGAAAGAGAAAAAGGAGATCTACCTGTATCTGAAGGAGATGCGGCGCATCAGGTCTTTAGATGCGCCGTATTGGGAGATGCTCCATATCAGATTTATAGATGCGCCATATCGGGTCAGTTTCAGACTTGGAGGCTACGTTTACTTATAGATGCGGCGCATCTAACTCTCTAGATGCGCCGTATCGACCCAGATTTCAGAATCTATAAATACCGAACTCATTAACGAATTAGGGCATCTTTGGGAACCCTTAGGGCCATTCCCAGACGATCAAAGCCTCTCAAAACAGCAGAAGATCACCCTTGAAGACCCAATTATACTTGAAGAACATCTCTTATCATTGTTATACTACTTAATCATTTGGTTAGCGTATCATATTCTTTATGTTTAATACTCTATTCGTCTTGATTATATTTTTGTATTTTGTTACAGAGATTATGGGCTAACACCCTTAAGTGTTAGCCATGTTTATGAAGTTTTATTAGTTTTTATGATTTTGTCGATGTGTTTGCTTTGTTATTGGATTTGGTGCTTGTCGATAAAAACTCATTTATTGCTTATAACTAGTAGAAGTCTATGTAACTAGGTTATGATCCTTATAACTTTAATTGATGTGACTTAACTACCTGTAATTGTGGTTGCTTAGGTTGAGTTATATGCGTGTTAACCCGAATCTCTATTAGGAATCATTGTTTGGCATAAACGGAACGTGCCTACAACCTAATTGGACTAGTAGCGTGTAATACCGAACTAGGTTAGATGGTTTAAAGCAATAAGTTAGTATTGATGCTAGACGAGTCACTATGATCATGTCCTCTTTCCCACCACGATGGTAGGTTATTTAATCGTGACAGGATTAATAATCGGATTGGCGACAAAACAATTGAATGAATTAAAACAAGTAGACATAAGCATGTATAACTATAAAATGGATTAGACGTGGCTAACCCGTTCTTCCTATCTATCTTCATCTATCTTTAATTTGCTTTTAATTAGTTTAATATTTATTTGCTCGTATTTAGTTTAATTAAATACACAAAATCGTGATAGCCTCTCAGGCTAAAACCCCAAAAATATTTACTTGCTTTCTAGGTTAGTTAGTTTAGTAATTATAATACCTTTAGATCACTTTAGCTTCGCTCCTAGTGAACGACCCTTGCTTACCTAGAAACTATCTACATTGATCGGGTACACTGCTCGTGAGTGTTTAGAGTCTATAGGTTAGTTCGGCAATAAATAAATTTAAAACTTGGTTGATTTTTATAGACCTAAAAAAACACATTAGTACCTTGAATCTAACGAATGCGTGTTTGATGGTTCATATAACCGAGAAGAAGATTCAGCAGATTCCGTAGCAAATGGGTTTTCAAATGGTTCTTCTTCTTCTAACACAGCATCGTTTTGGTGTTGTTCTTCTTGATTTGGTGTAGTTTGAGTTTGCTCATCAACTGTTGGTAAAACAATCTCAATTACTGGAGTGGTAGGAGTAGATGTAGATGATGTTGACGTGGAAGGAGTTGGTGCTTCAGCTTCAATTGTGGTAGATGCATCCTGGAGTGTTGGTGGTGGTTGTTGTTGAGCGGGTGCAGCGGAACGTTGTTGTGATGTATCTATTGAAGCTCCACCATAGTATTCATCATACATAAACTCGAAGAAATTTTCCAGTTCTTGATTTGTAGGTTTATCAATGTTAGTTGACTGAGCTCCTTGGAGTGTGAGTTCTGAACTGATGTGTCCAGAAGTTTGACTTTGTGGTGCGGGTCCTAATCCTATACGATTAGAAGCCATTGGGTTAAGCGCGGGTTCTAGAGCGAGTCTCTCAGAAGCCATTTGTGAAATCTCATCAAATTTCACGTTCATCGTCTCCATTACTCTTTTCGTTCTTCTATTATACACCCTAAATGCCCTCGAGTTATCTGAATAACCAATGAAGATACCAATATCACCCTTAGCCTTCAGCTTCCCCAGATCCTCTCTGTCATTTGTAGGATAGCACAAAGCGCCAAATACATGAAGATAAGAGATATCGGGTTTCCTATTGTTCACTAGTTCGTATGGAGTTTTATTAAATCTTGGATGGATTAGGGATCGGTTTTGAGTAAAACAGGCAGTGGAAACAGCATCAGCCCATAAAAACAACGGTGCACAGGAATAAATCAGCATAGTGCGAGCAGCTTCCACAAGCGTTCTATTTCTTCTTTCAACTACTCCATTCTGCTGTGGAGTTCTGACTGCTGATGTCTGGTGAGTAATTCCAGTTTCTTCAAAATATGTTCGTAACTCCTGATTTGTAAATTCCGTGCCATTGTCAGTTCTTACAATCCTAACTGGAGCTTGAAGTAGAACTTGAATTCGCTTCAGAAAGGTGATGATGATTCCAGGTGTTTCGTCTTTAGATCTCAAAAACCTTACCCATGTATATCTTGAGTAGTCATCGACAATCACAAGAATATACTTCTTCCCATTGATACTCTCAACTCTCATTGGGCCACATAAGTCCATATGCAATAGATGTAACTTATCAACCGAACTGGGAACGGTTTTAGGTTTATAAGTTGCCTTTTTGCTCTTGCCTTGTTCACATGATGGACATAAGTGTTCTTTGGTGTATTTGAATTTAGGGAGACCGGTGACGATGTTGTCTTTGGCAAGCTTTGTTATCGTGTCAAAGTTGAGATGGGAAAGGTGTCTATGCCACAACCAGGACTTAGTATCGTCAGCTCTTGTCATAAGACAAATTGGTGATGACGAGGCCATTTGGTTTATTATGATAGCATAGAGATTGGTTCCACGATTTCCGGTTAAGAGATCATCTCCAATCAAATTCCTAACGAAACATGTATTTCTTCTAAATGCAACCTCTAAATCCGCATCACAAAATTGTCCGACAGAAAACAGGTTGTGTCCCAATCCTTCGACATAGTAAACTCGAGTGATTAAAAAATTCCCAAACTGTAGATCTCCATAACCCAGAATAGCTGCTACATGATCATTTCCAAACCGAACTGTTCCCATGAACTTCCATACAAAGTTGATCAGCAGCTTCAGATTCTCAGTCATGTGCTTGGAGCAACCCGAGTTGACGATCCAAAGACATATTTTGATAACCTGCCAATAACAGATGATTGTGCATTTGGAAACCGTTTATCATTTGGTTCCATGGGGTTAGGGATAACAGGAGAAATACAATCGTATACGGTTTTTACTGGTTCTTCCTTAGCCATTTTTATTCTACCATTTTCTAGACTGAATTCTCTACCCGTTGGAATCCATACGCACATCTTAAGATAGTTCCTAGGCAGCAGACTACTAGTTGTTTTCTTAGACTTTGCAATAAGTCTTTGAATGTATCTAGTCTTAGCAGTATTTTCTGAAGGAACATCTTTCTTAGCAGGCATATCATTCACATGCACAACATTAGAAACAATATCATCACACATATTTTCAGACAAAGATTTCTTGGTCATTAAACAAACAGGTTCATTACATGCACTAGAAATATTGTCTTTAACATTACATTCAGATGACAAATGTTTCTTCTTGGAAAGCGATAAAATCCTAGGGTGTTCTTCTACTTCTTCCGATTTATTCTTGTTATCACTCTTAGAAGCAGGTGTAACCACTGTGAAAAATCCCTTATTTAAATAAACTATCTCTCGGAATATTTATCCTTTTCTACGTGTAAAATTTTTTTTTTTTATTTTATTTTAATTGTGACTATTATCTTATGTGACGGAGATCACATCCCGAATAACCGTGCTTGCAACTGAATTCGTATTCAAATAAGTAAACATGTTAATCTAAAATATTATGAGATTCCACTTTACGTTATTTCGATAATATATATTTAAAATTGAACATTCCTTAACTAATGATAATTTTATAAAACCCTAAACTACCATAACAACATTTATGAACAATAAAACCCTAGAAATACTAAAGTACAAATTATCTGATTAATATACAAGTATCTAAAGCGTAGAAACCCTAATTCCATAATGATTCCCGGTAAAACCTTAATTTCAGATAATTATGATTTTATGTACAAAACTTACAAAACCTAATCTATTTATATAAGATTTTCATAAAATATAAATGTATAAGTCATTTAAAGCTAGAGTACAGGTTCTTTATGCATAAAACCATTTATTTATAAAATCTTTAATAAAACCTTAACTACATTTATTTAAAAGTATAATTTACAAGTTTTCATATACAAGCCTTAAAAATTAATTTTTCTAAACTCATTAAATAAAAGTACAAGTCTTCTAAACAAAGGTACAAGTCTTTAAAGCATGAAAACTAATTATTTATAAAACTTTATTAAAAACTTAATAATAAATGTTTTCAAAATATAAAATGTAATAATTTTATATATTAACTTTTGAAATGAGTTTATTTATTTATAAAATAAATGTACAAGTCCTTAAACTTAATGTACAATCCTTTAATGCACAAAAACATAAAAATATATTTTACCATATATTTTATCACTTTAAAACTTTAATAAAAATTATATAAACTAAGTAATAACTAAAGTTATATTTTTCATAATTTCTAAACTCTAGTACAATCTCTCTAAACCTAAAATACAACTTTCCAATACAACAAATTGAATTCTCTTATTTTATTCTAAATCGACATTTATAAGAATTTAATTAGAAAACCCTAAATTAATACCTAGATAATTTATAAGCTTTAAAAACCTAACTAAATCATAACCCTAAAATACCATGTGTCTAAACATAATGTACAACCCTTGAAGCCTATTCGATTTCCCCTCTCCTGAACCTGGTTCGAATACAACATAAAACCATAACCAATTTTACCCTTACTTAATATCTTCACTAGATACATCTTCCTTAGATTTCCCTCCTCCTCCATCACCCATGACATCACCAACTAGCCTACTTGTAAGGAATAAAAAGTTCCACATCCCCCTCCTCTAGAAGGTATGCACTTGTATGATTTGAAATAAACCACCTCACCCTCACACCAAAACACTACACGTCCAAACCCTCCTCCATTCACATGTCTTCCAACCAAATTCAGCCACATCATCTAGCAAACCCTAATTTTCCCTCTACAAATAGCAGCTTAAGAATTCACCTCTTCATCCCACATTCATTCGACCTAAAACTTTCCCACAGCCCCCACATCCAATGATTAACTCCCAACACAACTTCAGTTCCATTTCCTATTAACAGCCAAGTATAAGCCAACCACAAAACTAGGAAGCCTAGGAGAAGAGAAATATCAGGCAACAATCATAGAAACCCTACTCGAACCAGTTCTTAAGTAAGTACCCTAACTCTATTTTTAATTCAGTTCTTTATGTTATATACACTTAAAAATAATAAACATATGATCTCTAAGAAGAAACATATTCAAAAACATAAGTTTTCTTTTTCCTTTTGCCTGTCTGATCGCACAGTAAAACAAAGTATATAAATTTTAATAACCACCAATCAAAAAGTGATAAAATATGTTTAATATAGTTAGTAGCATCATATTATACTTTAAAAATGAACTAGAACCAAATTAAAAATCAAAAACCCAAGTCAGGTTTCTTTTCTGCTTTTGTCGAGTCCAAAAACAGTCCCAAACTCGCTGGGTTTGGACCTAGTTTTCAACCTCCAAATGAACTCTTAAAATTCCGAATCTTGGTCTATGACTAGACCACGTAGCTGTCTAAAGTTAGGAAGAAAAATATCGCAAAAAGCTTAAGTCATTATAAAATTTTCGAGCCCCAAAATCCACTCTATCGCTAGGACCAAAAACCCTTTCCCAGTTTTGATAAAATAACAGCCCAGCGACCCCACTTTGGATTTAGTTTTAGACCCATAAATGATTTCTAAAAATTCTAATTTTTGGTATTCCTAGAGATCACCTAGCAACCTTTATCTAGGAAAAAGAACCATTAAAAATGGTTAAGTTTTCATCAAACTATCAAGCTCCAATGTTTGTTCAATATCGCTAGAAATAGAACCATAGATTACCAGTTATTAGATTTTAGTTTTAGTCGCCCCACACACCAAGTTTAGACCCATAAATCGACCACCAAAAGACTTTTATAAATTCTGATTTTTGGCATGATTAGAGTTCACCTAGCTAACTCAATCTAGGAGGAAGAATCTCGTAAAAATATTAAGTGAGTCAAAAGATATAGATCACCAAAGATTGCTCAATATCGCTGAAAATAGAAATTAACTTTTCCAGTTAATTGTTTATGTGATTGTGTCGACCAGCAGTCTAATTTCCAATCTCTTTTTCAACATCCATAAAACCTCTATAAATTTTGAATCTTTGGTATATAAGAGTTCATATAATGAACTTAATTTAGAAAGAAACCGTTTGTAAAACCATCGAGTGGTTTAGAAAATATTCAAGTCCAAAGTTGGCCTGTCGCTAGTCTTAAAACAAATTTTCAGATTTTATATTTTAAACTTGTTTGATCACTCGACTTTTGAACTATTTTTCGAATACCAAACAATTTCTATGAAATGTGAATTTTGTCATATCTAGAGTCGACCTAGCTGTCTTTTATTAGAAACTAAGAACACGAAAAATCATTTAGTTTTCGTAAAGTTAATTACGTCCAAAGTTCTAGCCAAATCTTATATTTCATATAAGATTTTATTAAATTAAAGTCTTTAGGGTTAATTTCGTAAATAAGTATTATCAAAGGTATTTTCTGTCAATAATATATAAAAAGGATAGAAATTGTCATTTTTAAAACTTAAGGGTAGAAACTGTCATTTTCCAAAAGTCCGGGGTATAAACTGTCATTTGACCAAACCTTAGGGATTAAAGAGTAACTTTTCGTAACTAATAATTTTATCATTTTTTTTCCGACCTAATAATCATAATATGTAATTTCTATAACGAAGGAACAAAAGAATATTTTAACGAACGAACGGAAACATAAGAAAGAGTAATAAGATAAAATCTTAAAAGAGACTTCATGTTGTCTCATTCCAAATACCTAATCAACAACCAAATAACGAAACAAATAATAAAAACTTATGTATATTAAGAAACAATTACTGAGAAACTTGATATAACCAATTCAGGTTGCAAGCCGGAGACGTTTATCAACTGTATTTCATTTTGTTTTCCATCCAGATTGTCCAGGTGAGTTTATAGTCCCACTTTTTACTTACGTGTTTTCCAAATATGTGGGGAGATACATGCTATTAAACCGAACACAAGTATTTTCCTGATTGTTATTGCACTAGGCTAACTGTTCGTTATTATTGAGATTGAATTATTTATTTAAAAGACCCTCATATCATGCACCATTAGTCACCTGCTGGGTGAGCGCGAATATATGAATAGATCTATTGGCCTGACGACCCATTTGTTCTAACCGGATGGATATCTTCGTGGTAGTCGGTTAGGCAGATGCATTATATTTGATATCTTTAACTCGGGGGCAAGACCACTCTCATTTCAATCATGTTTGTGGAACCTGGAAACTGTTAACGCATTGCGTGTCATGAGGTTTAGTGCAATATTTTTGAATTACGATATAACTGATTTCTCTTATTTAGCTTGTGTTCAAATCGATTATTTAAACATTAAACGCTATAGATTCACTCAACCTTTGTGTTGACTTTTTAAGCATGTTTATCTCAGGTATTTAGAAGTATGGATATTGGCACGGAGCGGCGGTGGACTTTCTTCTTAAAATAAAAGAGTGTCCACTTTGTTATCATTCAATGAATAATGTAATTTTTATCATGTATTTCTGAACCTCCCTCTGGGACCTATCTTTTGTACTCTGATATTTAATAAATGAATGATAACAATTTATTAAAAACGTCTCTTTTCGAGTCGTTTTCTATTTCCATGACTGTGAACCATGAAGTAGCACCCCAAGCTTATATTCCGCTGCGTAATCCGAAAATGGGGGTGTTACAGATTGGTATCAGAGCCTGTGGTTATAGAGAACCAAATGTTTTCAAACATTGGACTATAACCGGTTTTCACAAAAACTTAACCAAAGTCCTCCGTGCCACGCCATTACTGAAACGTTATTTGTATGTAAGTTGTTATTAATCGTTTAAACTGCATAAATGGAATATTTATAACTATAAAGTGGTTACAGAATCCTGATTCCCTTATCCAATTTATCCCACTCATGTCTAGGCTAGGACATCAAGATGAAACCCTACTTAGAGCCTTATCCATTTAGGATCCTTTATAACAAAATTTCGTACTCTTGATATTTTCACCTTTAGATTCCTTCCCAAATGTTATTAATTTCTTATAATAATTCCTTATAATTATTATTTGCAAATTAATACAGTACATGTCTCCCAAAACCCCTAAAGTTAACCAAACCATCCCAAACCTCACTCTAGATAATAGTTCCTTCCCTCAACCTCCAACCATAGACAACCACCCAACTGGTAACATAATAAGTGACGGAAACTAGGACCACTATTGAAAACAAGGAACCCAAGTATCCATATTAGAGACACAAAATTTTTAACCCACCACGTGTTGTGTTAATAAGAGACGTTGCATTAATTGTTTTGGTAAAACAATTAATCAAGTTATTAACATCATGCTATAACCCAACATACCAAGATATACCTAGATTAGGCTATAACCAATAAGAAATTCCCTCTAGGATAAATTTCGGAAGAGAACTTGATGAATAAAGAGAAAGTCGCTGAACCTTAGCTTTTATTAGGTTGTTTCTTAGCAAGAATAAATCCCTGTCAGCATGATTGTCAAACTGAAAAGTTAACTCGGAAGAGTTTCTGGTACCCACTAAATCGGATTTATACCTATCAGCTTCTGTACAATGTCTTGGCCACAAGATATGTTGCATAAAGATGACGCTTGTACTAATTTGTTATATATAACAAAATTAACAAGCTATTTATGACTATATGTGGTCTTGATTTTGTTTTGCTGCGTATGGTATCGGTTGATGTGGGCCAGTGATGATCACCTTACCTACACATATGATATTTGATATGTTATGATTATTATAAGTTTTACTTTGATAATCTAACATGGACAAAACATAAACGTGCAACAAAAACCTAGGAAGAATAACCAAACCTACCATAAACCAAACCCTAGGAATTAAGCAAAATCACCAAAAGCGAAAACTCAATGATAGAAAGACCATCATCTTAATCTAAGGATTCCCGACCCAGAAATTAAAACAAGGAATTTCTCCTAAGAAAAAGGAATTTAAGAGAAAATTTGATGATAGAACAACCCTAAAACCAATAGGAAAACTGAGATTGGTGTAAAGAAAAAATTAGAACTCATTAAGAAATCCCAACCATATCCTATGATAACCTTAACAGAAGGTAAATCCCTGTAGGAGATAAATAAATTGAGATTTAAGAAACACTTTAAGTTATAATCCCTTTCAAATCTTACTTGGGTTACGATGGATGTGACCTAAGTAAAACAGCTACCTTCCTGCTATAAAAACCCTCATTTTGTAAAACTCCATAATAAATTCAACTTCCATTTCATCTATTCTGCCCATAGGTATTTCGTAGCCCTCCACTATTATACCATTAGAAATTAGGTTTATTCCTAACCAATCAATAGACGGATCTATCCTGTAGGATTCTTAGACAAACTTTAAGATTTATTTCAAGGATTACCTTAGTATCACCATAGAAATTCTTGACCTACCACCGTAGTATAAATAAAAATCTTCTTAATCTTTTGAAAAATATTTATGAAGTCATTTTATAAAAACAAAACGTTGAACACCATTTAAAACAATTTGAAAATATAAAATAACACAACAACTGGACCAAATATCACATCATTCAGTCCTCAGTTATGCATAGTCTGGCCAACTATGTCTAAACTAGGAAGAATCATGTCATAATTGGCACAGTTATCTTTTAAAATTTTCTAATAACAATTTTCATTCCAAAGCAACATATTGAAAAATCTTTCATATCACTTTTGATTTGACATAATAAAAGCCCACCACTACTACCCATTACCTCTAGGATAGGAAATTAACAAGGATTGAGGATAGAAAAACACTAAGGATTTTGACAAATCCAAATAGTACAAATGTCATTAAGAATCTTGAAAGATAGTACATAAAGACATAGTTAACATCGGAAGTACTAATGTTACAAGGACTACATAAGTTTTGTTACACTAAGGACTACCTAGGAAACACAAAGACTTTATGAAGACTTAGACCTTACAAATTTATTTAGGAATCATGAAAATTCATACATAGGCAGATAACAAGCATGGGAAGTACTAAGGTTACAATGATTACAAGATAGGGAATAGATTCGCTAATAGGTTGACCCATCATAAAAACGAGAATCGCCACCAACATCACAATAGCTAGAGCCACCATAGGATGAAGAATCTTGACTATCCTGCGTAGTAAGTATCGCGAGACTAAATATTAGGCATAAGAATAAATAAGCTTTATTTGAGGATTACATAGAAAAACAACCCTTACCCCCATATCTTGTCAACCCCGATAGCAAAAACCACAATAGGCATAAGGACCACAAGGACACAAACTAGGAACGCATGATCTTCATTCGGTACATAAGCCAAATAGGAAACTGCAAGGACCACGTAGACGATCGCTAAGAATGTAACAAGGTGCGGCATCTTGAGGTTTTTAGAAGAGAATTTGATGGTGAAAGAATGAGGATTAGAAATGAGGTATTTATAGGAAAGAAGTGACCGTTATTTTGGAACGTTGGAGTCACTATTCGAATCTGACCGTTGCATAGTGGTAATTTAGATGGCAAAACATTCAAATCTAATGCATCCAATAGGAAAAAGACTGACCAAACTACGTTCCCTTAGGTATCGAATAGAAATTCCTAGACAACTCTTTTAAGACAAAACTATAATTGAGGATTAGCAGTAAAATGATATTTTGGAGACATAGGACGTAAGAATAAAATAATATCATATTATTTTATTTTTAACTTGAGGCATTTTAAGCATATCAAATTCCCCTTCTAAACTAAATCGTTGTACGATTTGTTCCTTTCTCATGTTCCCTATCTGAATAGGTTAGAAATTTGAACCTAGCTATCTCTATACTTCATTTTCCCAATTTCCACACCCAACGTAAACTGAATCTCGGGACGAGATTCCCTTAACGGTGGGTGACTGTAACCACTGTGAAAAATCCCTTATTTAAATAAACTATCTCTCGGAATATTTATCCTTTTCTACGTGTAAAATTTTTTTTTTTTATTTTATTTTAATTGTGACTATTATCTTATGTGACGGAGATCACATCCCGAATAACCGTGCTTGCAACTGAATTCGTATTCAAATAAGTAAACATGTTAATCTAAAATATTATGAGATTCCACTTTACGTTATTTCGATAATATATATTTAAAATTGAACATTCCTTAACTAATGATAATTTTATAAAACCCTAAACTACCATAACAACATTTATGAACAATAAAACCCTAGAAATACTAAAGTACAAATTATCTGATTAATATACAAGTATCTAAAGCGTAGAAACCCTAATTCCATAATGATTCCCGGTAAAACCTTAATTTCAGATAATTATGATTTTATGTACAAAACTTACAAAACCTAATCTATTTATATAAGATTTTCATAAAATATAAATGTATAAGTCATTTAAAGCTAGAGTACAGGTTCTTTATGCATAAAACCATTTATTTATAAAATCTTTAATAAAACCTTAACTACATTTATTTAAAAGTATAATTTACAAGTTTTCATATACAAGCCTTAAAAATTAATTTTTCTAAACTCATTAAATAAAAGTACAAGTCTTCTAAACAAAGGTACAAGTCTTTAAAGCATGAAAACTAATTATTTATAAAACTTTATTAAAAACTTAATAATAAATGTTTTCAAAATATAAAATGTAATAATTTTATATATTAACTTTTGAAATGAGTTTATTTATTTATAAAATAAATGTACAAGTCCTTAAACTTAATGTACAATCCTTTAATGCACAAAAACATAAAAATATATTTTACCATATATTTTATCACTTTAAAACTTTAATAAAAATTATATAAACTAAGTAATGACTAAAGTTATATTTTTCATAATTTCTAAACTCTAGTACAATCTCTCTAAACCTAAAATACAACTTTCCAATACAACAAATTGAATTCTCTTATTTTATTCTAAATCGACATTTATAAGAATTTAATTAGAAAACCCTAAATTAATACCTAGATAATTTATAAGCTTTAAAAACCTAACTAAATCATAACCCTAAAATACCATGTGTCTAAACATAATGTACAACCCTTGAAGCCTATTCGATTTCCCCTCTCCTGAACCTGGTTCGAATACAACATAAAACCATAACCAATTTTACCCTTACTTAATATCTTCACTAGATACATCTTCCTTAGATTTCCCTCCTCCTCCATCACCCATGACATCACCAACTAGCCTACTTGTAAGGAATAAAAAGTTCCACATCCCCCTCCTCTAGAAGGTATGCACTTGTATGATTTGAAATAAACCACCTCACCCTCACACCAAAACACTACACGTCCAAACCCTCCTCCATTCACATGTCTTCCAACCAAATTCAGCCACATCATCTAGCAAACCCTAATTTTCCCTCTACAAATAGCAGCTTAAGAATTCACCTCTTCATCCCACATTCATTCGACCTAAAACTTTCCCACAGCCCCACATCCAATGATTAACTCCCAACACAACTTCAGTTCCATCTCCTATTAACAGCCAAGTATAAGCCAACCACAAAACTAGGAAGCCTAGGAGAAGAGAAATATCAGGCAACAATCATAGAAACCCTACTCGAACCAGTTCTTAAGTAAGTACCCTAACTCTATTTTTAATTCAGTTCTTTATGTTATATACACTTAAAAATAATAAACATATGATCTCTAAGAAGAAACATATTCAAAAACACAAGTTTTTCTTTTTCCTTTTGCCTGTCTGATCGCACAGTAAAACAAAGTATATAAATTTTAATAACCACCAATCAAAAAGTGATAAAATATGTTTAATAAAGTTAGTAGCATCATATTATACTTTAAAAATGAACTAGAACCAAATTAAAAATCAAAAACCCAAGTCAGGTTTCTTTTCTGCTTTTGTCGAGTCCAAAAACAGTCCCAAACTCGCTGGGTTTGGACCTAGTTTTCAACCTCCAAATGAACTCTTAAAATTCCGAATCTTGGTCTATGACTAGACCACGTAGCTGTCTAAAGTTAGGAAGAAAAATATCGCAAAAAGCTTAAGTCATTATAAAATTTTCGAGCCCCAAAATCCACTCTATCGCTAGGACCAAAAACCCTTTCCCAGTTTTGATAAAATAACAGCCCAGCGACCCCACTTTGGATTTAGTTTTAGACCCATAAATGATTTCTAAAAATTCTAATTTTTGGTATTCCTAGAGATCACCTAGCAACCTTTATCTAGGAAAAAGAACCATTAAAAATGGTTAAGTTTTCATCAAACTATCAAGCTCCAATGTTTGTTCAATATCGCTAGAAATAGAACCATAGATTACCAGTTATTAGATTTTAGTTTTAGTCGCCCCACACACCAAGTTTAGACCCATAAATCGACCACCAAAAGACTTTTATAAATTCTGATTTTTGGCATGATTAGAGTTCACCTAGCTAACTCAATCTAGGAGGAAGAATCTCGTAAAAATATTAAGTGAGTCAAAAGATATAGATCACCAAAGATTGCTCAATATCGCTGAAAATAGAAATTAACTTTTCCAGTTAATTGTTTATGTGATTGTGTCGACCAGCAGTCTAATTTCCAATCTCTTTTTCAACATCCATAAAACCTCTATAAATTTTGAATCTTTGGTATATAAGAGTTCATATAATGAACTTAATTTAGAAAGAAACCGTTTGTAAAACCATCGAGTGGTTTAGAAAATATTCAAGTCCAAAGTTGGCCTGTCGCTAGTCTTAAAACAAATTTTCAGATTTTATATTTTAAACTTGTTTGATCACTCGACTTTTGAACTATTTTTCGAATACCAAACAATTTCTATGAAATGTGAATTTTGTCATATCTAGAGTCGACCTAGCTGTCTTTTATTAGAAACTAAGAACACGAAAAATCATTTAGTTTTCGTAAAGTTAATTGCGTCCAAAGTTCTAGCCAAATCTTATATTTCATATGAGATTTTATTAAATTAAAGTCTTTAGGGTTAATTTCGTAAATAAGTATTATCAAAGGTATTTTCTGTCAATAATATATAAAAAGGATAGAAATTGTCATTTTTAAAACTTAAGGGTAGAAACTGTCATTTTCCAAAAGTCCGGGGTATAAACTGTCATTTGACCAAACCTTAGGGATTAAAGAGTAACTTTTCGTAACTAATAATTTTATCATTTTTACTTTTATTTTCCGACCTAATAATCATAATATGTAATTTCTATAACGAAGGAACAAAAGAATATTTTAACGAACGAACGGAAACATAAGAAAGAGTAATAAGATAAAATCTTAAAAGAGACTTCATGTTGTCTCATTCCAAATACCTAATCAACAACCAAATAACGAAACAAATAATAAAAACTTATGTATATTAAGAAACAATTACTGAGAAACTTGATATAACCAATTCAGGTTGCAAGCCGGAGACGTTTATCAACTGTATTTCATTTTGTTTTCCATCCAGATTGTCCAGGTGAGTTTATAGTCCCACTTTTTACTTACGTGTTTTCCAAATATGTGGGGAGATACATGCTATTAAACCGAACACAAGTATTTTCCTGATTGTTATTGCACTAGGCTAACTGTTCGTTATTATTGAGATTGAATTATTTATTTAAAAGACCCTCATATCATGCACCATTAGTCACCTGCTGGGTGAGCGCGAATATATGAATAGATCTATTGGCCTGACGACCCATTTGTTCTAACCGGATGGATATCTTCGTGGTAGTCGGTTAGGCAGATGCATTATATTTGATATCTTTAACTCGGGGGCAAGACCACTCTCATTTCAATCATGTTTGTGGAACCTGGAAACTGTTAACGCATTGCGTGTCATGAGGTTTAGTGCAATATTTTTGAATTACGATATAACTGATTTCTCTTATTTAGCTTGTGTTCAAATCGATTATTTAAACATTAAACGCTATAGATTCACTCAACCTTTGTGTTGACTTTTTAAGCATGTTTATCTCAGGTATTTAGAAGTATGGATATTGGCACGGAGCGGCGGTGGACTTTCTTCTTAAAATAAAAGGGTGTCCACTTTGTTATCATTCAATGAATAATGTAATTTTTATCATGTATTTCTGAACCTCCCTCTGAGACCTATCTTTTGTACTCTGATATTTAATAAATGAATGATAACAATTTATTAAAAACGTCTCTTTTCGAGTCGTTTTCTATTTCCATGACTGTGAACCATGAAGTAGCACCCCAAGCTTATATTCTGCTGCGTAATCCGAAAATGGGGGTGTTACAGCAGGCGCGACTCTATTCCTTGTATTGCTTTTAGGCTTTGGTCTGCTGCTCTTAGAGGTACTTTCTACTCCTGTAGAAGGTAAGGCACACTCATTAGGATTTATCTTGTTGTCCTTTGAATCAGTGTTAGCTTTCCTAGTCTCCTTTGGATTTTCCTTAACACTTTTTTCTATCGCCCTATATGTTTTAGATGTAGAGGTAGATGCAATAGTGGTACTAATCCTATAAAGTCCAGGTGCTATCACATTTGGTGTTTCGACAACTACTTTCTCTTTTGCTTTTTCTTTGGGCAAGGGTGAAGGAGCAGATTGTGAAATTGACATTTTTGGTTTTGCAATAATTTCTTCACCCTTCCTTTTTTGACATTCAAGCTGAGACTTCAAAAGATCAATTTGTTTTTGCATTTCATTGTAAGAACGTTCATACGACAATTTATCATACTTGCATTCTTCCTTTTTCTTATCCAGTTGTTTAAAATATGTGACATTTTCTTTTTCAAGCTTTGCAAGAGTATTTTCACATTTTGAAACAATTTGAGAAGTCTCAGCTCGAAGTCTTTCATCGTCTTCGATAGAATACATTTGATAAATAATGGACATAATATCAGTTGAAAGAGCTTCTTCAGAGAGTGCGTCATTTTGTTTTTCCAAAACTTTGATTTTTGTAATGTTTTCATTGGCTTCAAGTACTAAGGATGTGTGGTCCTTGACAAATTCAGTTACTTATTTGATAATTGCGTTCTCAACATGAATTGCTCTTGCATGTATGCCAGATACAATGGGAATAATCTCTGTTTCGAACATCTTTTTCTGTTCAGTTTGAAAACTTGAAAACCAATCGTTGATTTTAGTATTAGTTTTGGTTGCCACAACATCTTGAAGCATTTCAACTCTCCTTTTAAGATCGGCTAAAAGTATTCTAGCTTCACTTGCAGAAGTGTCGGTAGAGTACATTTGTTCGATGTTAGAAAGGTGTTTTGACACAACTTTGAACTTTGTGGCAGCCACTGGTTTCTTGAAAAATAAAGGTGACTCCTTTTTAACAAGATGAACACCAACAAGTTTGTTTGCTTCATTATAATCAATTGGTTTGATTTCTCTATTTAATTGTCTCATTTTGTTTCGACTCTCTTTCGTAAGCTCAATCGTTTCATACGAATCATAACAAGTAGGTGGATCATGCACATCATTTATAAGATTACCATTAAATAGCACATTCTGTTTTTGCTGAGCTTTCTTGAAATAACAAGGGTTTTCACAACCGAGAGCCATTTTCTTTCTTGTATATAAAATCGGGTTTTTGTCGTTAATTAACATATTAATCGTTTGAGTTGAATGACCCGTTTTTACAAGAAATTCTTCCAACTTTTTAATAGTTTCCTGTTTGTCAAGTACTTCATCAAGAAGTTCATCTTCTCGTTTTGAAAACTTTGAATGCAACTCTTTTTTTTCTTTTTCAAGATCAGAACAAGTTGATTTTTGTTTAGAAAGTTGGTTGGTTAAATCAGAAATTTTTGCTTTTAAGGATTTAATTTGCATGTTCAATTTAACATCAAGAGTGTCGTATTTGATTTGCAAATGTTTCTCCCTTGAAACAGAATCACTGTAACCAGTTTCAAGTTCTGACAGTCGTTTGTGGTGAAATTCAAAAGCTTTTTCGTTCACCTTGTATCTCTCAAGCTCAGTGGTCAATTTTTCATTAGCGGCCTTAACATCGCTATTGATCTTTTTGACCTTTTCAATTTCAATACCACAATTTTGCAATAATGATTCAAATAAAGCACGTGTTTCCTCTTCAATCTCAGTATGCTGTGAATCGAAGTCACCGTTAGGATTCATATCTGGAGTAGCCAAATTAGTATTACTACAACTTGGGGAGTCCATATATGTATCATAAATGAGAGTAGGAGTCGCAGGATGCTGTTCGTGTTGAGGTGTCATATCAAATATTTCATTATTGTGACATGTAGTATATGTAGGTACCTCAGATATCACATTAGCATCATAAGCAGGAGGTGTTTTAGAATCCGTGTCATATTTAACCTCTTGAAGATTTGCCATGAAGATGCAGTTGGCATCGATATCCTCCAAATCCTCTGCATCATCCATCAGTGCCATGAAATCATTTTCCTCAGCACTTAACTGAAACCCTGCCTTGTCCTTCTGAGCTAAGAGCAAAGCTTTCTGAAGATACTCAGGATCTTTCTTTTTTGGCTTGGGTGTTATTCTCTCACACACACACACTCTTTTTCTAATAATAATGATGCACACTTTGACAAAGCAAGAGTGTGTGTGGTTATACGTTTCACAGCCAACCAAATGGGTCTTTGGTGGGCTTTTGATGGACCTTGTGTGGGCTTTAAGATGTGCACTACACTTATACTTAAGTTACAAGACTTTTCTAATGCCTTAAGCCCACACACTTAATACACATTATACATGACACATTGATTCCTAACTAGAAATGACCATCACTTCACCACACACTGATACCAATTGTTATGACCAAGAATCACGTTGAGGAGGTCGGGGAAACTCATGATAAAGTTTAAACATGATATTATTAATAGATTGGCGGAGGTGTATATGTATTCTAGAGAGAGAAGTCTAGAAAACACATACACCTCCAAAGAACAAATGAGAATCCCAACCCTCCTACACAACTAGGAGGGGTATTTATACAAAGATATCTATGCCCTCTTGGCAAGACTAGTCCTCGTATATACTAACAATGCAATTCCCGACAAATGACAAAACTTTATGGCTAACAATCTCTCCCCAAAGTGATGTCATACGGGAATTGCTTACAATGTTCCCAACAAGTAAAATTCAATACAAAAACACGAGAAAGATCTTCAAACTTCATTACTTCGTTCAGCTTGCATAATCTTCTCAGCCGCCATTTATTTACTTGCAGACGAACTAAGTGAGCAAATCTAATTAGGGTTTAATTCAGAGTGTCCTGAGTGCTCTCCCCTAATTAGTGCTCTCCCCCAAACTGACAACCTCATTTAATGAGTGCCCTGAGTGCTCTGAATCTGTTCGGGGGAATATAGTATCAACATCTTTATCTCACCAAATGCATCCCAGTTATTTTTTTTCCATGAGAGATCAGCCCGTACATTTCTCTCCCCTGCTGGTTACGATTTATTGAAATCAGCATACTGATGTGTACGTGAAATACAAACTGGAAGCCCTTTATAAGGAATCATATCAGCCCGTGAGAAGATGTCGATATACCCAATCTAACCTCCTGTATCAAAAACAACGGCTTCATGTAGTGACTACTGATGGAGAAAACCCACTATGACGAACTTGAGACTGAAGTAGAATAACCCAAACTTGTGACTTAAACTTGCACTGTTGTATGACTAAGTACCTATACTGAGCACTACAACGTAACTCCTTATAGCATAGGTTGTTTCATATACCCATCCATCCTTCCTTGACTGTATATGAACCTCTCTTGAATTATCCACATCTTTGTGTGACAATGAGTACTACAACGTATCTCCTTTAAGTGATAGTTAACTAGGTCTTCGTCCGTCCACCCCTTGACCTATGAAAACTAGATAAATCAAGACTTAATCATCGAATGCTCTGAGAACCGTTTAAGATCGAGCAAGGATCTCGAAGAATCATTCAACCAACCAACTGCGAAAAGGGACCAATTGCGAAAAAGTTCAACCAATTGCAAAAGAGTTCAACCAATTGCAAAAGGGTCAGATTTGCGATATCTTCAAGATACTAAGTTCACGCACCCGTGACATTCCACTTCATCTTCAAATAAGTAACAACGAATCATCCTCCTTGTAGCCACAGCTGATAATTTAACCATTGTTATTTGATTGTGAATCTTGATCAGGATCTTTTCGGCTATACGTGGTGATTTTGAAGGTGTGGTCCGATAATATCATTTGTGATTTTGGTGTGAAAAATGCCATAAAATGACATTATAATAATGCTGGAAAAATTTGAGTATAAGAAATTTTTACGCCAAAAATTCCCCGAAAAATTCGAATTTTCGCCAAAAAATTTGAATTTTAGGCCAAAATTTTCACTCTTGTACCAGAATTTGAATCTCGCGTAAAAATGGACCGTTAAGTCTCCTGTGAAAATTAAATTTTACTCAAATTTTCCCGCCAAAAAACTCTTTTTTTCTTTTTTTTTAATTGCGATAAGATAGTGTTGTCCGATATCGCAGAACCTTCTTTGTCCGATATCGCATTTGGTACAAAGTTGTCGAACAAAGCTGATGTCTGAAATGCGATAAATATTAACTGCGATAAGCTGAACAGACGTCAAATGCGATAACCTCAATTGCGATAAGTATCAGAGATGCAAATGCGATAACTATCTGAGTTGTCAACTGCGATACTTATCTGGGTTCCAATTGCGATAGCACATGACAGACACCAATTGTGATAAAAGAGCTGAAATGCGATGAAACGTCTGCTCAAGTGAATTGCGATAATTCGCTGTTTTCCACCAACTTTCACCCACTTTTTGTACTTTAGCTACTATCCCATGAGACTCCCATGCTTGTCTGCCATGCTTCTGCCAACTTTTACTTACTTTAACACACTTCAATAATGCACTTTCTTCACTAAAATAATCAATAACAAATCTTTTACAAAATTTGTTAGTGATTTTCGATCAATGAACAAAGAACAAACAAAAAAGTTTGATCTTCCAAGCCAAGTAATGAGTGAAGACCTAGTGAACTTTCACAGCCCAAGTTGATATATCACAAAACAAACACAACCTTTGATCTTCAAAAGGTGTACGATTTCAAGATAAACACCAAAAGGGTCACGTTTTTATGAAACAAAAACGCAACATTTGGGTTCTTTTTAACACAAATCGAACACAAAGAAACTTCAAAACTGCTACTGATGAATAGTAACGTGTTATAACACACCAAAAATCACATTTTGTACCTCATAAACTCCACGTTATGCCTAGAATCTCCCAAGTTCGCTCATGATACCAATTGTTATGACCAAGAATCACGTTGAGGAGGTCGGGGAAACTCGTGATAAAGTTTAAACATGATATTATTAATAGATTGGCGAAGGTGTATATGTATTCTAGAGAGAGAAGTCTAGAACACACATACACCTCCAAAGAACAAATGAGAATCCCAACCCTCCTACACAACTAGGAGGGGTATTTATACAAAGATATATATGCCCTCTTGGCAAGACTAGTCCTCGTATATACTAACAATGCAATTCCCGACAAATGACAAAACTTTACGGCTAACAGTTAAAGATGATACCTATGCATATGTGACATAATAACATAGAAAAAGGTTCATATTAGAGCTTGTTGTAGTTTATGAATTGAAATTCTTACAAATAACAGAGGAAAAGGTACTAAACTATTTTTTTTATGATGTAATATGAATATACGTATGCATATGTGACATAATCTGTTACTTACTAAACCATTAATCCTTTATGATTCAGATAGTCAATCGTTATCAGTTGTGTAGCTAGTACTTATTCACATGAAAAACGTGTGAAATTTACTTTGTATGATTTCTCATTCAAAAAGATGAATAAAATTACAATGTATTATATATGTTGTGCTTTTGGTCAAGTGAATAGGCCTTGAAGAAAAATCTTGTATATTTATTGTAACACCCTCAAAATTTAGTTAAGCGGAAGACAAAACAAGCATTGGGGTGCTACGGGATTGGTACACAACACAAGCATAAGAAAAAGGAAATGCATCATCCATTTTAAAGAAAACATTTCAAATCCAACATTTAATGTTTACATTTATTCAAAAGTGCGGAAGTAAGAAAAAAAAAAAAACATAAAGATAAGTCCCAAATAAGATTTTAGAGTTTAAATTGATCCTTCAACCATGCCACTTGCCACGCCTCCAAACAAAAGTCATCCAACAAACTCATCATCAATTACCTGAGAAAACATGCTAAAAAGGTCAGCTAACGCTGGTGAGTTTATAGGTTTAATCATAAAGCATCAACATTTGGACCAAAACACAATTATTTGCTACACTGGACTAAGTCTAAAGATCAACCCAATAATTGTGCACAAGGAGCACCAATTAATAATCAATACGCACAGGAGCGCCAAGTAATAATCAATACGCACATGAGCGCCAAAATCATGCTAAAAGACTTGTTAGATATTCCACTCATACATTTGATGTGATATAACCGCAATGTGAATGACAAGTTAGAATACTTGCACCCTGGATAAAGTTCTTTCTCACATTCTTCTAACAACTTTTTATATCGAATGTCCTCATCACCAGGTTTTCTTTGTTGTGAATTTGGAGCCACACGAGGCCTTTCACCAATATCTTCTTCATTATCTTCTTCAATATCTTCTTCACTATCTTCTTCACTATCTTTTTCACTATCTCCTTCAATATCTCCTTCAATATCTCCTTCTTGCCTTGATTCATTAGATTCTTCACTATTCGAATATAAAGAGTTTACACCCAAGGCATCCCGAACTAAGCCTCTAATGTCATCTATAACCGGAGAAGTTTCCAAAACACTAGTTGGTTGATATATTGGTGGTGTTGTATCAAGCTCCCCATGAAGTGTCCAAAGTGTGTAACCCGAACAAAAACCATGTCGCAATATATGGTGATGAAAAACAAGAAACCACCCATCGTTACCACATTTATTACAAGGACATGGAATTTCCCCTTTAATAGCTCCAATACGAGTAAAGATCAATAAAAGACTTGACTCCATCTTTAAAAGTTTTAGTTGTTATATACTTATATGAGCTTTCATCCAACTTTTGTACATTATTTCTATATTATACCTACACATAGAGGGTATAAAAAAATTATAAATACAATGAAAACCCATCAATTTTGGATCATACTCGATGTTGGTACGTACCAAAAGATGAACATTTATTAGAGTTTTTTCCTAGTCAGCATAATAAGCAAGATCAGCAAGGTTCAGCAATCTGGTTGCAACAACATGATCCCGTCTTCTTGGTCCTTGGTTTGAGCCCTGAACAACATGATCCAAAAATCTTTAAACTAGTATGGAATCAAAAAAGTCATACATATAAAACTGAACATCTATTTTATAAATATCTAATAACTCCTACAGATCAAGGTCCATGGCATCATCAATACTAATGTCATTTTCGTCATTCTGTTTGTTTGTTTTTCTACACCTAGAATCCTAGAATCGGTATAAAAAGTATATCGTTAGTCGTTAATGAAAAATTTATAAACGGGTATAAAGAGTATAGCATTAGTCGTTAATGGAAAATTTGAATTCATTTAGTACGTAATTCTATAAAAATTATAGGTCTAAAGAAACTTACATTGCCGTAAGTGTAACATTGGTTTCTTTTCAAGACTCAACTGGCAATGTCGAACTCGACACCCTCCATACATTTGCCAATATGAATAAAAATGCAGAAAAAACCAATGAATTGCGATGCCATCAAGATACATATTTTCCAGCCCAATATAGTTAGATTATTCCCAAAAATTTTGCACCGTTAAGAAAACACACGCAGGTCAATATTTAAGGATAACTTTCGAACCTCAATTGCATGCGCGAAAAACGAAAACATTCTGGATGCCAAAGCCCTCCCATGTAATTCAGAAAACTGATTGATCTGCATGCCTAAATGCATTGCTCACATATCCACAAATACATAGTACATAAGAAGATGTGCATCTGAACGTGCCTATTTTTTTTATTTTTTTTTAAATTGTGGTGAGCCTACAATGGCACATATTGTACCTTCTCTGGAGTCCTCCTCGAGAATGAAATCCGTACGCTTCCACACCTATCAAGAACACCATTCAAAAAGGTTGTTAACTGCTTTGCAATGTCTGTACCGTATCTACAACGACCAACAAAGAACCCATTGACTGTAATTAGTTCTTAAGATAAAAACCAAAGCTTAATTTATTTCACATAATTAAAAGTATGACATGTATTAGCTTCCATCAAACCTATAAGAACCTTGAGTCCCCATTTAGCTCCAAGCACACACATATACAAACACAAACCAATCAAAAATTTTGTCTTACGCATTTCAGTGAACATAACAACAATATCCAATAGTAGCATCTGCTATAAGAATGAGAATTTATGTAAAACCACTAAACTAATCAAACCTTACGTACAAAACTAAACTATACTATATCCGTGACACTCAACAATAAGTAAAGATGATAAGAAGAATGGTATGGATCGTGTGATGTAAAATCTTAGTCGAATGCTTCTATTACCATAAGAGAACAAGAGAACAAAACACACACATACACACTCTCACCTTTACAAGACTTTGAGGCATACACAAATAGGTGGAGAGTGTGTGTATTTATAGTTGAAAGGAGGCCTTGGTTGCCCTACAAGGCCATGGGATGGGCTTGGTGTTGGACTTGGGCTTTTGATCATTTATCTTAACATTTACTTAACAAAGTCCAACACTAGCCCTTACAATGTTGTTAGTTCTATACGACATACACATAAATACATATGCAAATGACCATCACTTTTCTATAAAATACAAAAGCTAACAATCTCCCCCTAAGGGATGGTCATTTCAATAATGCACTGGTGAATGGTCTTTTGTCTACAACGTCTTTATCATTGTGTGTCGTTGTAGTATTGTCTTCAATCAATGTTCCTTCATGCACAGTGATCTTCAAAGTAATCGTCCTTTGGTGGATGTTCTTTCCTTGATCAAAATCTTCTCGTGATGATGCGTCGTGTCCTCCAACATACTCATACCTCTTCTCCTTATGCTAACAATCTCCTCATAATCTTTCATCATATGACATATGAACTTGTCCTTGACATCTTGATTAGCCTTTTGACTTTGTTGTTACACTTGGTCATTAACTTGATCTCCTTGTCTTGAACTTTTAACACTTGAGCTTTGATGAGGAATGTTCTTCATAAGTATGAGTATGATGAGGTGAAGATGATTGATGAATGGGATGATGGTTAATGGATGTTTAGGGTAGCTGCATAAAACTGTTAGTAATAATCATCCAGCGCTTATGGGTTAGGACTTCGAGATCGTCAACAGCATAGTGTGTAGACTTTTTCTAATTTCCCCCAGGCCGTTCTGAACCGGATACCCCGGAGAGGGCTTACACGGACACACCGAAGTGCACCCACGATCCAGTGAGTCGCTAGAGATCACCCTACGACTGTAGACCGTTTGAAGCACGTAACCATCATGATAAAACTCGGCAAGATCCTTGGATCTCATTAAGACTCTTGTACACCTTGTGTCCTTTTTGTTGAACACAAGGGTATTCATATGGAAGTGTTCCTAACGAGATATTTTGATGAATCTCATGGCTCTAGACTCTATAATATGCATTTTGGTTTTTAGTAATTGGAGGCATGGAGCAGAGTGCCACCTTTTCAATATCAACACATCTCGGAGTGAGAGGCCGATAGATTATGTAGTGTTCTCCGTGAGAATGAAACAAATATCTTTTAAGAGATATCTGAGTGGCTAGGAGGGGTGTGCAGCGCGTCACTGGGTCCATGACGTCTTGTCTTCAATATCAGTATCACCTTAGTGAATACCGATAGCAGATGTATTGACCCGGTTTCTGCCCTAAGTTTTCATGGAGGGCTATTTCTTTTCACCCTTTCATTCTACTTTTCTTTTTAATTCTTCAACCCCTTTTTTCCCTTTCTCATTTACACCTTTTTTAATCATACCTAAGGACCTTTAATTCTAATCTATTGGAATTGTCCTTGGGTAGATCCCTCCGGCTCTGGCGGATCATAGGACGGTTTTCCCTAACCTTAGTCACCTTATAACACCATGACTATCCTAGATTTACCATAAAACCATTTGAAAATCTCTCAAAGTGTTTATGAATAAACACATTTAGTTAGCACTTTGAGAGTTTTATAATTTTGAAATACTCCCCCTTCACATGTGCTCATGCATTTTAATCAAAAATTGCACATGTTGGGTAGAGTTCGCACATTTGAAATGATCGATTTTCAATGAATATGACCTTTGCGAGACACGCTTACATCACTAGTTAGACTAGCTTGAAATTATTACCCGTCCCGGTCATATTCAATGATCATCTCTCGAATTGGTACATTCTACTCGGACAAGTCCTTTGCGAGACACGCTTACATCACTGGAAAACCAGCTTGAAATTATTACCCGTCCAGGACAAGTCTTTTCGATAACGGACATTTAGTTTCGTCAATTCGAGGGTTATAACTGAGTCTTGAGATTCCAATGACAAAAACTTTTTGATCACATTTTAATCACGTCCTCTCCCCCTTATGTTTAATAAACACTTAATCTCCCCCTCAAAAATAGCATGAAGTGGTATTTTTGAAAACAGTTGGTTAAAATGGAACTTTTTGTGGAGAGATGGACTGATTTTAGCATGAAATTGGAACATTTTTCTTTTTATACTCCCCCTTAATCAGAGCAAATGGTTAAACTTTTGAGTTTAAAAGCATTTAGAGGTCTTTGAGGGAGTTGTTGTGAGCACAAAATTTATAAAAAGACTTTGAAGAATCTTTTGAAACAATTTTGATTAAGTGCTCACAGGTTTTAGCTTTTCGACATTAACATTGCGAGTTCTGATCGGAAATAATCAGAAGTCATCAATGTAGCCTTTATATGAAATCTTTTCGAGTTGAATTACTCGGGCCACGATAAAAGATTTCACAATAAAGCACGGGTTCCGTACTGAAATATACGAAAGCCTTAAAGAAGAAAGTTTTGAGAACGACATGTTTTAGAATTAGTTTAAATGAACTCTCGCTCAAGCATTTGTACATGCCCGTATCATTGTTAAATGACATTTCTAGTTACGTACAGAATATTGATTTATACAAGAGACATGTCGTGAGAAGAATATTTTTGAATTTTCTATTTTATATTTTTATGTCTTTTTGAAATTTTATATTTTTATATTTTGCTTTTGTTGGTTTTTCAAATTTTGTATTTTGTTTTTTCAAAAATATTTACATGCGAAGCTTCATGAGATGATTCAAGAAGATTCGAGAAGACTTTCTAACTCTTCGGGAGTTAGGCTTCGCATTCCAATTCGACGAACTAAGTATTCAAACCGCTCTGTTGGGAGGGCCTTAGTAAATAGATCGGCGAGCAGGTATTCAGTCTTCATGAAAAACAATTCAACAGTACCCTCTTCGACGTGTTCCTTGATAAAGTGGTAGCGGACTCTAATATGCTTGGTCTTGGAGTGCTGAACTGGATTGCACGAGATGGCTATGGCACTTTTTGAGTCACAATACATAGGTATGTGGTCGAAAGAGTAGACATAATCTGTGAGTTGTGTCCTCATCCATAGAACTTGGGCACAACACGCAGATAGAGACACATACTCGGCTTCTGTGGTTGAAAGCGCTGTGCAGTCTTGTTTCCTTGATAACCAGCCTACTAGCTTCTCTCCCAAAAATTGTGCTCCTCCAGATGTACTTTTTGCGGTGACTTGACAACCAGCATGATCGGTATCTGCAAAGGCTGTTAGATTGAACTCCGAATCCTTCAGATACCAAAGTCCCATGTTAATGGTTTTTCGAAGGTACCGAAAGATCCGTTTAACCTCTTTGAGGTGAAGTTCGGTAGGCCTTGCCTGAAACCGTTCTAATAAACAAACAGCAAATTGTATATCGGGTCGGCTAGCAGTTAAGTACATGAGAGACCCAATCATGCTCCGATATTTCTTACGATCAATGGGTTTCCCATAGAGGTCAGCACCAATTTTGGGTGAAGTGACCATTGGAGTACCAACAGAGTCACAATTTTCCATTCCATGTTTCTTTAAAATCTGATGAACTCAAATAAGTACAGTTTATTACTATCATTTATCCTATTAATTTGACTTGTTTTATTATATTATGTATGAGGATTGATACTTAATCGTTTACTTTTGTAATTCTCAGTTGAAAACAAGCATTTGGTGAAACTTGGCGATTTTGGACTAATTATGGAGCAAAACATGCAAGAAGTTAAGAGTCTACTGAAATGCACAAGATCAAGACTATTCTGCTCCAGATGCGCCGCATCTCACTTATCACATACGGCGCATCACTATCAATATTTCACCAGATACGATCCAAGATACAAGAGGACATGCGCCGCATCTAATTATGGAGTTACGCCACATCTTCTGGCGGTGTACGAATATTCCTGAATATTATAATCTTGGACCCCACACGAAGTTAAGTAAATGCGCCGCATCTACTTACTAGATGCGCCGCATCTTACCCTCAGACAGAAACTATAAATACCCCAAGACCAGACGAATTTCGTGGTGACATATATTATATACGAAGACCGAAGTACAGAAACCAAGGACGAATTCAGTCGAATAGCGAGCACAAGACACAATCAAATCGAAGATACAAGAGCTGTAAGAATGTGCTGCATGTGTTTAATTCATTAAGTAGTTTTGTTTTATTGTGTTAGTAAACTTTAATTCATCAAGATTGGTGGCTTGTGTAATGTGACAACGGAAAGATTGCACTCCCTTAAAACTGCTTTCTCATTAATTAAAGTTTATATGTTGATGTCATTGGTGACTTTTATTAGTGCATTGATAACCTCTGTGTCTAGCTGAGCGTTGATCGGGTCGCCATGCCTCTGCCCTCGCCTATTTATTAGATCGCCTATGCATTCTATGGTCTGTAGAAAAGTAGGAGAAAGATAAATAGGATAGTCATAAGTAATCATTAAGGGTTTACTCGCCGATAAGATTAGAACCAACGAGAAAGGACTTAATCTCGGTGCGTTGCATCGAACTATACACTTCATATAACACTAGCAATAAAACAAGTGACAAACTACTTATCATAAGGACAGCCCTCTTATTGTCTCGAGTATTTATCTGTGTACGTGTGTGCTATTCGCTGATTCGTGCCTATTGGTTTAGTTTATTATTTAATTGCAACCAAATCGTGCCAGTCTCTCAGGCTGAACCCCCTTGCGTTAGATTAGGTTGTATAGCTAACTTAATATATTAAAATACTGATTAGAATAACTAGATAATACGTTCCACTCTTAGTGATCGACACTCTACTTACCATTATATTCATACTGACCGGGTACACTGCTCGTTAAGTGTGTGTGTTATTGATAAGTCGGCTAAATATAAATTTAAAACTTGAGTAGGCATTAATACTGCTAAACCGGAACGACACATCGCACGCATCAAGTTTTTTGCGCCGCTGCCGGGGAGTGAATTGTTATTATCTGTTAATTTGATTAGTATTTTAATTAGGTTTTTAATTTTTTTTATCTAACCGCTAATTTTGTTGTGCATTAGATTAATTTGCATTCATTGTAATATTTTGCATATTTTCTGTTTTTGTGTGTTATTTGTTTGCTTTTATTTGTGTTTATTTTCATGTGTTTTATTTGTTTGTTTTTAATTTTTCATATTTTTTGTGTTCTGCTATCGTTGTACTGAGCTAAATCGAACGATACGGCGCGTCTGATCTCTCAGATACGGCGTATTGCGTTCAATTTTTATAAAATACAACGCGTTTAATTAATTCGATACGACACATCTTTTCCCCAAGATACGGCGTATCTGTTTTTGATAAAAAAAATTTCTAAACGTTAACGCCATACGACGCATCTGCTTCAGCAGATACGGCGTATCTATTATTTTAATTAAAAACAGTTTTCGAATTATTAAACAGATACGGCGTATCGATTTTTATCGATACGGCGCATCTTCTGAATCAAAAATCTTATATTTTGAAACGTAACGAAAATACGGCGCATTAACTTTTGTTAATACGACGCATTTAATTTTTAATAAATATCGATTTTTGATAATTAAAATTGATACGGCGCATTCTAATTTATAAGCGGCGTATCTATTTTCTGAATAAAGACTGATTTAATTTTAACGATTATAAGATACGGCGTATCCAACTTTTTGGATACGGCGCATCGTCTGCAGATATCAGTAACTTTTATTTTTCTTATCTCCGAACGGAAAATACTCTGACCCTTATACCTGGAAACTTTTACTTTGAAATCTTCCTCTCTTTGATTTTCAGGAACAATGTTCGATATTTTCCCCAACTTGTTCGGAAGACCACAAAGAAATCTTACCATGGAAGAGTTTGCACTACTAATCGCTCATGCCAATGAAAAAGAACATCATGAAGCAAGAAACTTTATTAATGAATTCAAAGGTAGTCATGAGCTTCTACTAAAGGAACAAAACAACATGATTTATGGATTGGCAATTGAAGTGCACCAATTGTCAACGGTGCTTAACAGGGTTCTTTTGGTAAAGCAAGACTTGAAAGGGATTACAACTAGAGGCGGAAAGTCGACCTTTCAGATCGGAGAGACACCCGAGGATGACGGTACAAACAAGATTTCCCCTGAATCTTTATCACCTGAGCAAGAGCAACCAAAAGAGACTGATCCGGAACCTGTAATCAGAAAAGAACCTTCTGTTGAACCTAAACGATCAACACTACCTTTCCCACATAGGGTAAGGAAAGAGAAAGAAGATGCCTATCAAAAGAAATTCCTGGAGAATCCCAAGCAACTGCTGCTAAGCATACCATTTATGGAAGCCCTGGTGCAAATGCCAAAATATGCTAAATATCTGAAGAGCTTGCTTACAAACAAGTCTAAACTTGAAGAGGCTTGCACAATAACAATGGGGAAAAGAAGCTCAGCTGCATTGCTCAACAAACTTCCGTCTAAAGAAAAAGACCCAGGAAGTTTTACTCTACCTTGTTCAATTAATGATATATCTTTCAATAATGTGTTAGCTGACTTAGGAGCTAGTGTTAGTGTTATGCCTCTTAAGACATTCACTACCCTAGGACTAGAAAAATTAGCACCAACTAAGTTACTTATTGAATTGGCTGATAAAACGGTAAAACGACCTGAAGGGATTGCTAATAATGTGCTAGTTAAGATTGAGAAGTTTATTTTCCCTGTAGACTTTGTTATATTAGATATGCCCGAGGATGTTAAGATTCCTTTAATCCTTGGAAGACCTTTCTTGTCTACTGCCCATGCTAAGATTGATGTGTTTAAAAGAAAAATCTCATTAAGGGTAGGGAATAATAAACTAGTCTATAAGTGCCAAGATCCTATTAAAAGCATAATTAGAGGTGTCTACATGCTAGGATTAAGAGAACGTATGGACCTCGATCTTGAAGCCAGACTTATGGGAGAAACATTGATTCAAAACAACTCAACTAATCCTAATCATGAGAACTTTGAGGAATTTATTGACCTTAATGTACCTACCGAACTTAGACGCGATGTTGTTAATGATTCTGATGATGAGTGGTATGATTGCGTAGTAATTAACAAACGTAGGAGGATAGTTGAGAAAACGAATTTGAATAATGATGTGTTTGTTGAACTACCACCCCACCTTGCTTATTTATGCCTATATGATAATAAGAATTTCCCGTCTATCATTTTGTCATCTCTGCCCGAAAGGGACAGAACTTTGTTTACACAGATATTGAAGAAGAACGGCGTGGAAATTAAGGACGAGCAAGGAGTGTTCAATATTACTGAATTGGCAATGAGGGAGCGCGATGTTTCCGATTCCTTCAATGATCGATATTAATGAGCTGAACGTGAGTCTAACTTGAAGACTCTGGAATAAAGACAAGTGCTTACCGGGAGACAACCCGAATCTATCTTTTAATTTTCTTTTTGTGTCGAGTCAGTCAGGCCGCAGAGGATACGGCGCATCTCAATCCTGAGATGCGACGCATCTCCTGCAATGGTCATATCTTTATTTTTCTGCATTTTTTATTTTCGAATTTAAAACTTTTTATCAGTTTATTTTAATGCGGCGCATCCCTGGTTAAGGATGCGGCGCATCTTCTATTCTGATCCGTATTTATTCCAGGCTCGATACGGCGTATCTTCTTCCATAAGATACGGCGCATCGACTAACCTGATGATTTTCATTTTTTTGTTTTTATGTTTTATTTTTACCTAACTACTAATGTATTATGCAAGTTTGAACCTTTCTTATCTTAGGTGTGTTTTAAAGCCTTGGTGGTATTATAGATTCCTGCATTTCCTGTGGATACATCTAATATGAAGCTTAATCGTTCTAATCTACAAGAAAGATGATTTTTGCTCTAATACAAATGGAGGATCATACCGAGCAGATCTCAGGGGAGTTTTTCTGTTCTAATTCTTTTATTTTCCAGTTTTTAACCTTTAATACAAACAACGAGGACGTTGTTTAACTTAAGTGGGGGGATTGGAGAATTAGAACACTTAACACTTACTTGTCCTAAACTTTTCAAAATATGCTTAAAATGTGCTTAATATATCAAAATTTAAAATTTTTAGCATGTTTTTGTTTAAAGTCTAAGTTGCATAGCTGCACACATGACGTCATTTTCAAAAATTGTGATTTTTCAAAATTCACAAATCTATGAGTGTGCCGGTGACTTGTAAACTTTAGAACTTGGCTTGTATACTATTCGAGACCACCATAATAAGTATTATTTATATAATTGGAATGACTTGTCTAAATTGGTAAATTTCTAGGATTACACCCAAATAGCCTTTATATGTTATGTGTTATTAGCTAACTACACTGGTTAGTTAACCCCCGTATAAACCCTTTTGTTACTCTCATTTTTAGAGTAAGATACCCCTAGAAAAACACTCAGAGCCATTCCTTTCGTTTCTTACACCAATGTTTAAAATGTTTCGTTACACCCTTACACCTTAGCCTACCTTGTAGATTAAAATCCGTGGTTGGTTAATTGCTATAGGCAAAGTGTGTTTCCTTACATTACCTGTGTTCGCGTGCGTAATTCATTATCTTTGGTTAGGTCGGGAAATTGCACAATGCAATTGGAGTGAAAGTAAATATTGTATATTTTTTGAGTTTATTTTTCGTGTGTTTACTACTTTCACTATTACCGTTATTTCTGAAGTTATGAAAAGTATGGAAAAATTATCCAGAATTATCATTATAGTGATGTGGTGAAATTTTACACATCTTTGTTAAAGTTTATATAAATATAAAAAAAAAAAAAAAAAAAAAAAAAAAAAAAAAAAAAAAAAAAAAAAAAAATCGAAAAAATAGAAAAGAAAAAAAAAAAAAAAAAAGTTGGATGTTTGATTTAAACCAACTTATGTAAAGTTATGTAAGTGGTCGATATCACCACTAATTGTTGTATTATATTTATGGATTGAATGGGAGTTGGCAGTTATGGGAACGTCAACTAAGGTTTATTCTTTGATTAAGATCTTGTTGAGTATAATTTGTGTCTACCTAAAGCGTGTGTTTCAAGTGTTAAAGCGTGAGTTATTCAATGATATGAGTCTTATTCATGTGATGGTTGGGATAGTGATTAACCACACTTAGGATTTTAATTTATTTGTTTTGTTTATTTTTCATTTTACACCAATTTATATCCCAAATATTATCCATACCCTGTATTATTCTTTATCCAACCAAACCTTTGATTTATTGAGATTAGGGATTTGAGCAATCTTAAGTATCGTAGTCGTGGATTCGGCTATGTATTTATGATTTTGTCGCCCTTTTTGATATATTATTATTGGTGAAGTTTGGACCTATCTTTAGCCTATTCGAGTTAAAGATTTGAGCAATTGCAAGTATCGTGTTCGTGGATTCGATCATGTATTTGTGATTTTGTCGCCTTTTCTGGAATTTGAGATCGATAGAGATTAAGAATAATTAACCCTTAAGCCTAAAAACCCTTTTTACCGCTTTAGACTTGTTATTCCTTGGCTTTAGTGGGGGAGATGTGTATACTTGCCAAGCTTATGATAGAATATTCGTCGCGACTGGACAGTTAAACGATTAGATTTGCTTTTATCATAATATTTTATTTTACTTCTAATTCGTTAAGTGTTTAGTTGTGTGATTATGACAAAAATGAATACATGCTTAAATATAAAAATAAATCCTAATATCTTTTAGGATACATTTTCATAAGATTAATTCTAAGGTTTACTTGGGGACAAGTAAAGTTCAAGTGGGGGATATTTGATGAACTCAAATAAGTACATTTTATTAATATCATTTATCCTATTAATTTGACTTGTTTTATTATATTATGTATGAGGATTGATATTTAATCGTTTACTTTTGTAATTCTCAGTTGAAAACAAGCATTTGGTGAAACTTGGCGATTTTGGACTAATTATGGAGCAAAACATGCAAGAAGTTAAGAGTCTACTGAAATGCACAAGATCAAGACTATTCTGCTCCAGATGCGCCGCATCTCACTTATCACATACGGCGCATCACTATCAATATTTCACCAGATACGATCCAAGATACAAGAGGACATGCGCCGCATCTAATTATGGAGTTACGCCGCATCTTCTGGCGGTGTACGAATATTCCTGAATATTATAATCTTGGACCCCACGCGAAGTTAAGTAAATGCGCCGCATCTACTTACTAGATGCGCCGCATCTTACCCTCAGACAGAAACTATAAATACCCCAAGACCAGACGAATTTCGTGGTGACATATATTATATACGAAGACCGAAGTACAGAAACCAAGGACGAATTCAGTCGAATAGCGAGCACAAGACACACTCAAATCGAAGATACAAGAGCTGTAAGAAGGTGCTGCATGTGTTTAATTCATTAAGTAGTTTTGTGTTATTGTGTTAGTAAACTTTAATTCATCAAGATTGGTGGCTTGTGTAATGTGACAACGGAAAGATTGCACTCCCTTAAAACTGCTTTCTCATTAATTAAAGTTTATATGTTGATGTCATTGGTGACTTTTATTAGTGCATTGATAACCTCTGTGTCTAGCTGAGCGTTGATCGGGTCGCCATGCCTCTGCCCTCGCCTATTTATTAGATCGCCTATGCATTCTATGGTCTGTAGAAAAGTAGGAGAAAGATAAATAGGATAGTCATAAGTAATCATTAAGGGTTTACTCGCCGATAAGATTAGAACCAACGAGAAAGGACTTAATCTCGGTGCGTTGCATCGAACTATACACTTCATATAACACTAGCAATAAAACAAGTGACAAACTACTTATCATAAGGACAGCCCTCTTATTGTCTCGAGTATTTATCTGTGTACGTGTGTGCTATTCGCTGATTCGTGCCTATTGGTTTAGTTTATTATTTAATTGCAACCAAATCGTGCAAGTCTCTCAGGCTGAACCCCCTTGCGTTAGATTAGGTTGTATAGCTAACTTAATATATTAAAATACTGATTAGAATAACTAGATAATACGTTCCACTCTTAGTGATCGACACTCTACTTACCATTATATTCATACTGACCGGGTACACTGCTCGTTAAGTGTGTGTGTTATTGATAAGTCGGCTAAATATAAATTTAAAACTTGAGTAGGCATTAATACTGCTAAACCGCAACGACACATCGCACGCATCTAAATCTCAATTGTATATTTCGCTTGATTAATGAAAATACCATGATGGGATTGATGGATTTGAAGTCCAAGGAAAAATTTTAATTCGCCCATCATAGACATTTCAAATTTACTTTTCATGAGATTTGTAAAAAGTTTTGAATGTTTCGGATTAGTGGACCCAAAGATTATGTCGTCCACATAAATCTGAACAATCAAAATGTCATCATTAAACTTTTTGGTAAACAAGGTCGAGTCAATTGTTCCTTTGGTGAAATGATTTAACAGCAAGAAAGATGAGAGTTCATCGTACCATGCCCTTGGGGCTTGTTTTAGACCATAGATAGCCTTTTTGAGCTTGTAGACGTAGTTCGGATGATCTTTGTCAACGAATCCATCTGGTTGACTCACGTACACCTCTTCCTTCAGAGTTCCATTCAAGAAAGTCGTCTTGATATCCATCTGATAGACCGTGATGTTCTTGTGAGCCGCGTATGCTAAGAAAATCCTGACCGCTTCAAGTCTAGCTACTGGCGCGAATGACTCATCAAAATCGATTCCCTCTTCCTGTCTAAATCCCTTGGCCACGAGACGAGCTTTGTTGCGAATAACAGTCATCTCTTCATCCTTTTTGTTCTTCCATATCCACTTAAGATCAATGACAAGTTTGTCGAGAGGCCTTGGCACTAAATCCCAAGTGTCATGAAGTCGATATTGGAGAAGTTCTTCCTGCATTGCTTCAATCCATGCATCGTCTGACATTGCTTCCCGAATGTTCTTTGGCTCTTTTAAACTGACTGAGCAGGCAAAGATGCACATATCACAATCGGTTGCAAGTTGTCTTCTCGTCTGTACTGGCCTTGAAGGTTCACCAATGACATGTTTTATTGGATGGTCTTTAGTCCACTTTAATGTTGAAGGGTACCTTGAATCTAACGAATGCGTGTTTGATGGTTCATATAACCGAGAAGAAGATTCAGCAGATTCCGTAGCAAATGGGTTTTCAAATGGTTCTTCTTCTTCTAACACAGCATCGTTTTGGTGTTGTTCTTCTTGATTTGGTGTAGTTTGAGTTTGCTCATCAACTGTTGGTAAAACAATCTCAATTACTGGAGTGGTAGGAGTAGATGTAGATGATGTTGACGTGGAAGGAGTTGGTGCTTCATCTTCAATTGTAGTAGATGCATCCTGGAGTGTTGGTGGTGGTTGTTGTTGAGCGGGTGCAGCGGAACGTTGTTGTGATGTATCTATTGAAGCTCCACCATAGTATTCATCATATATAAACTCGAAGAAATTTTCCAGTTCTTGATTTGTAGGTTTATCAATGTTAGTTGACTGAGCTCCTTGGAGTGTGAGTTCTGAACTGATGTGTCCAGAAGTTTGACTTTGTGGTGCGGGTCCTAATTCGATACGATTAGAAGCCATTGGGTTAAGCGCGGGTTCTAGAGCGAGTCTCTCAGAAGCCATTTGTGAAATCTCATCAAATTTCACGTTCATCGTCTCCATTACTCTTTTCGTTCTTCTATTATACACCCTAAATGCCCTCGAGTTATCTGAATAACCAATGAAGATACCAATATCACCCTTAGCCTTCAGCTTCCCCAGATCCTCTCTGTCATTTGTAGGATAGCACAAAGCGCCAAATACATGAAGATAAGAGATATCGGGTTTCCTATTGTTCACAAGTTCGTATGGAGTTTTATTGAATCTTGGATGGATTAGGGATCGGTTTTGAGTAAAACAGGAAGTGGAAACAACATCAGCCCATAAAAACAACGGTGCACAGGAATAAATCAGCATAGTGCGAGCAGCTTCCACAAGCGTTCTATTTCTTCTTTCAACTACTCCATTCTGCTGTGGAGTTCTGACTGCTGATTTCTGGTGAGTAATTCCAGTTTCTTCAAAATATGTTTGTAACTCCTGATTTGTAAATTCCGTGCCATTGTCAGTTCTTACAATCCTAACTGGAGCTTGAAGTAGAACTTGAATTCGCTTCAGAAAGGTGATGATGATTCCAGGTGTTTCGTCTTTAGATCTCAAAAACCTTACCCATGTATATCTTGAGTAGTCATCGACAATCACAAGAATATACTTCTTCCCATTGATACTCTCAACTCTCATTGGGCCACATAAGTCCATATGCAATAGATGTAACTTATCAACCGAACTGGGAACGGTTTTAGGTTTATAAGTTGCCTTTTTGCTCTTGCCTTGTTCACATGATGGACATAAGTGTTCTTTGGTGTATTTGAATTTAGGGAGACCGGTGACGATGTTTTCTTTGGCAAGCTTTTTTATCGTGTCAAAGTTGAGATGGGAAAGGTGTCTATGCCACAACCAGGACTTAGTATCGTCAGCTCTTGTCATAAGACAAATTGGTGATGACGAGGCCATTTGGTTTATGTCGATAGTATAGAGATTGGTTCCACGATTTCCGGTTAAGAGATCATCTCCAATCAAATTCCTAACGAAACATGTATTTCTTCTAAATGCAACCTCTAAATCCGCATCACAAAATTGTCCGACAGAAAACAGGTTATGTCCCAATCCTTCGACATAGTAAACTCGAGTGATTAAAAATTCCCAAACTGTAGATCTCCATAACCCAGAATAGCTGCTACATGATCATTTTCAAACTGAACTGTTCCCATGAACTTCCATACAAAGTTGATCAGCAGCTTCAGATTCCCGGTCATGTGCTTGGAGCAACCCGAGTCGACGATCCAAAGACATATTTCGATAACCTGCCAATAACAGATGATTGTGCATTTGGAAACCGTTTATCATTTGGTTCCATGGGGTTAGGGATAACAGGAGAAATACAATCATATACGGTTTTTACTGGTATTTCCTTAGCCATTTTTATTCTACCATTTTCTAGACTGAATTCTCTACCCGTTGGAATCCATACGCACATCTTAAGATAGTTCCTAGGCAGCAGACTACTAGTTGTTTTCTTAGACATTGCAATAAGTCTTTGAATGTATCTAGTCTTAGCAGTATTTTCTGAAGGAACATCTTTCTTAGCAGGCATATCATTCACATGCACAACATTAGAAACAATATCATCACACATATTTTCAGACAAAGATTTCTTGGTCATTAAACAAACAGGTTCATTACATGCACTAGAAATATTGTCTTTAATATTACATTCAGATGACAAATGTTTCTTCTTGGAAAGCGATAAAATCCCAGGGTGTTCTTCTACTTCTTCCGATTTATTCTTGTTATCACTCTTAGAAGCAGGCGCGACTCTATTCCTTGTATTGCTCTTAGGCTTTGGTCTGCTGCTCTTAGAGGTACTTTCTACTCCTATAGAAGGTAAGGCACACTCATTAGGATTTATCTTGTTGTCCTTTGAATCAGTGTTAGCTTTCCTAGTCTCCTTTGGATTTTCCTTAACACTTTTTTCTATCGCCCTATATGTTTTAGATGTAGAGGTAGATGCAATAGTGGTACTAATCCTATAAAGTCCAGGTGCTATCACATTTGGTGTTTCGACAACTACTTTCTCTTTTGCTTTTTCTTTGGGCAAGGGTGAAGGAGCAGATTGTGAAATTGACATTTTTGGTTTTGCAATAATTTCTTCACCCTTCCTTTTTTGACATTCAAGCTGAGACTTCAAAAGATCAATTTGTTTTTGCATTTCATTGTAAGAACGTTCATACGACATTTTATCATACTTGCATTCTTCCTTTTTCTTATCCAGTTGTTTAAAATATGTGACATTTTCTTTTTCAAGCTTTGCAAGAGTATTTTCACATTTTGAAACAATTTGAGAAGTCTCAGCTCGAAGTCTTTCATCGTCTTCGACAGAATACATTTGATAAATAATGGACATAATATCAGTTGAAAGAGCTTCTTCAGAGAGTGCGTCATTTTGTTTTTCCAAAACTTTGATTTTTGCAATGTTTTCATTGGCTTCAAGTACTAAGGATGTGTGGTCCTTGACAAATTCAGTTACTTCTTTGATAATTGCGTTCTCAACATGAATTTCTCTTGCATGTATTCCAGATACAATGGGAGTAATCTCTGTTTCGAACATCTTTTTCTGTTCAGTTTGAAAACTTGAAAACCAATCGTTGATTTTAGTATTAGTTTTGGTTGCCACAACATCTTGAAGCATTTCAACTCTCCTTTTAAGATCGGCTAAAAGTATTCTAGCTTCACTTGCGGAAGTGTCGGTAGAGTACATTTGTTCGATGTTAGAAAGGTATTTTAACACAACTTTGAACTTTGTGGCAGCCACTGGTTTTTTGAAAAACAAAGGTGACTCCTTTTTAACAAGATGAACACCAGCAAGTTTGTTTGCTTCATTATAATCAATTGGTTTGATTTCTCTATTTAATTGTCTCATTTTGTTTCGACTCTCTTTCGTAAGCTCAATCGTTTCATACGAATCATAACAAGTAGGTGGATCATGCACATCATTTATAAGATTACCATTAAATAGCACATTCTGTTTTTGCTGAGCTTTCTTGAAATAACAAGGGTTTTCACAACCGAGAGCCATTTTCTTTCTTGTATATAAAATCGGGTTTTTGTCGTTAATTAACATATTAATCGTTTGAGTTGAATGACCCGTTTTTACAAGCAATTCTTCCAACTTTTTAATAGTTTCCTGTTTGTCAAGTACTTCATCAAGAAGTTCATCTTCTCGTTTTGAAAACTTTGAATGCAACTCTTTCTTTTCTTTTTCAAGATCAGAACAAGTTGATTTTTGTTTAGAAAGTTGGTTGGTTAGATCAGAAATTTCTGCTTTTAAGGATTTAATTTGCATGTTCAATTTAACATCAAGAGTGTCGTATTTGATTTGCAAATGTTTCTCCCTTGAAACAGAATCACTGTAACCAGTTTCAAGTTCTGACAGTCGTTTGTGGTGAAATTCAAAAGCTTTTTCGTTCACCTTGTATCTCTCAAGCTCAGTGGTCAATTTTTCATTAGCGGCCTTAACATCGCTATTGATCTTTTTGACCTTTTCAATTTCAATACCACAATTTTGCAATAATGATTCAAATAAAGCACGTGTTTCCTCTTCAGTCTCAGTATGCTGTGACTCGAAGTCACCGTTAGGATTCATATCTGGAGTAGCCAAATTAGTATTACTACAACTTGGGGAGTCCATATATGTATCATAAATGAGAGTAGGAGTCGCAGGATGCTGTTCGTGTTGAGGTGTCATATCAAATATTTCATTATTGTGACATGTAGTATATGTAGGTACCTCAGATATCACATTAGCATCATAAGCAGGAGGTGTTTCAGAATCCGTGTCATATTTAACCTCTTGAAGATTTGCCATGAAGATGCAGTTGGCATCGATATCCTCCAAATCCTCTGCATCATCCATCAGTGCCATGAAATCATTTTCCTCAGCACTTAACTGAAACCCTGCCTTGTCCTTCTGAGCTAAGAGCAAAGCTTTCTGAAGATACTCGGGATCTTTCTTTTTTGGCTTGGAGGGACAGTTTTTTGCTATATGACCAGTACCCTGACAGTTAAAACATTTCAATACATTTCCTTGATTCATATTCCCAACATTCCCAGCAACTGGAGCAGCAACATTCCCAACCTGATTTCCCATATTCTGACCTCTTCTATTTCCAACAACTTGACCCATCTGATTCTGATTACCCATAAACTGACTTGTATTTTGATTTCCCATATACTGCCCTGTATTTTGATTACCCATCTGAGGAGCATATCCTTGTTGATTCCCATTACCTCCAACCATTTTTCCTTGTTGACCCATGTTGAAACCCGGTTGAGCAAACTGCCTGTAGCGAGTGTTCGATGCAATCCTTTGATTGTTGTTGGTAGGTGTGGAATAGCGTCCTTGGACAACTCTTGATAGAAGGGTGAATGCTTGAGACAGTGCAGACATGTCATCATTAGGATTGTATGGTGATTCTAGGTATTGTTGTTGTGGAATGACTTGTTGTTCATGAGGATAGAATTGTTGTTGTGGGAAGATAGCAGTTTGTGGAGAGTATTCATGTGGCATGAAGTTCTGAGTGGGAGTTGATGATGATGATGTGTTCACTGTAGAAGGTGATGGTGACTGACCAATCAATGCTAAAGGATCATGTTTTTTTGCAAGCATTTCTTTCCTAACCTCATCTGCCTCTTTCTGGTTTTGTTTCAAGAAATCATAGAGCTGATCATAATTCACTTCATGAAGGTTCTTTGTCTGATTAACAATTGTAACATATCGTCCCCATTCCTCTGGAAGGTTGTTAAGAAACTTGATGTTTTGAACGATCTGTTTTGGTGTTAAGTTGTTCCTTATGAGCTCATTCATGATAGTGCAAAACCTTGTGTAGTAGATTTCAATTGGTTCAGCTGGAGTGGATGAAAAAAATTTCTCATTCAGTTAGAAGCTTGTTTTCAATGTCTTGTTGACCAATTTCAGTTCCATGACATAGCCTCCTAACTCGTTCCCACATATCATAAGCAGTTTTACAGCTGTCAACAGCACAAAAGATCTCTTGTGGTAAACCAAGTTGAATTAGGTGCATGGCTAAGTCATCTGCTTCAATTTGTTTCCGATCCTCTTCTGTGTATTCTTCTTCTTTCTAATCACGACAAGATGGTGGAACAGGAGGATTTTGATTCGGATCACCAGCTTCTTGAATCTGACGAGGTTTGAAAGGACCATTCTTGATGGAGTTGATCAGAAGTTTGCCTTGTCCATTAGGTTTTGTTTTCAAGTAACGAAGCATACGGCTTGTCCATGGAAGATAACTGCCTTTTTCTAGCATAGGAGGACGGTTTTCAGCACCAGTTGCATGGATGTCTTGTTGAGTAGTCATTGTTATTGATGTTGTATTATAAGGTTGATTGATTCAGGATTTTTGCAAAGAAATAGGTGTTGTGATTGTAGATGTTGTTGTGAATTCTTGGTTTGAGTTTATGTAAACGAGTCCAAAGTTGCCTCAATTGCGAAACCAATTGCGAGAAAAGTCACCAATTGCGAGAAAAGTCAACAATTGCGAGAAAAGTCACCAATTGCGAGAAAAGTCAACAATTGCGAGAAAAGTCACCAGTCACCAATTGCGAGAAAAGTCACCAATTGCGAGAAAATCACCAATTGCCAGAAAGTAGCAGCAATTGCGAGAGACAACTCTGAATTGCGAAAGAGAAAGCAATTTCGAAAGAATTTTAAAAATTACAATTTCGATCACGTTCTCAAACTTTTATACAAAAGATGAGAATAATTCCAAGTCGAGGTAATTTCACAAACTTATACAAGTAAGGAAAGACCGAGTCCCAATTCCGAAGATGCTGATGAATTGCGAGAGCACACCAATTCCGAGAAACCCTTTTTACTCGCAATTCGAATTCCGAAAAACAGGCAATTCCGAGAGATTTTGAAATGCGAGAAACCCTTTATACTCGCAATTCAAATTTCGAAAAACCCTTTTTCAATCGAAAATCTTTACAAGAGATTCGATTTTTTCCGTGAAGAAGCACCTTTTTATCAACTTCTTATACAAGAAATGATAAAAACAATCCGTAGCAAGGAGATTCGAACCTTGGATCTTTGTGGCGTTAAGTGTACGATCAAAAAAAAAAAATCCACAAACCTCTCGTTAAACACAAAAACTTACCAACTAAATCCTTAAAAATACTCGTAAAACACAAAAAGGTAGCAACTTTATGTCTAAAACTCACGATTTATGCAAAAAGATAGAACCTTTTTATGAAAAACTTTCGTTAAACTAATCAAACAAACACAACTAGAACCTAGATCAATGTTTGGCGAATGATACCACTTGTAAAACCACTAAACTAATCAAACCTTACATACAAAACTAAACTATACTATATCCGTGACATTCAACAATAAGTAAAGATGATAAGAAGAATGGTATGGATCGTGTGATGTAAAACCTTAGTCGAATGCTTCTATTACCATAAGAGAACAAGAGAACAAAACACACACATACACACTCTCACCTTTACAAGACTTTGAGGCATACACAAATAGGTGGAGAGCATGTGTATTTATAGTTGAAAGGAGGCCTTGGTTGCCCTACAAGGCCATGGGATGGGCTTGGTGTTGGACTTGGGCTTTTGATCATTTATCTTAACATTTACTTAACAAAGTCCAACACTAGCCCTTACAATGTTGTTAGTTCTATACGACATACACATAAATACATATGCAAATGACCATCACTTTTCTATAAAATACAAAAGCTAACAATTTAGCAAAATCGTTTCATTCTGGCATTTGATCAAAAACTAATGTGCATTACAAAGCAAGATGGTTGGCGCAAATTAAAAATCAAACTAACGGTAACTGCATTATAATAGTTGAGCTTATAATAAAGAAAGGAGGTTTGAAATTTCTTCGATGGATATGTGTAAACTCTCTAAAGTCATATCCCATTGTAACCATAAAAGTATACAATTCTGGACTAAAACGGAAAACCAAGTTTATAAATCTTTAGATATTCAAAACAATTATAGTTACATGTGTTAACAACTGTGAAGCATATACATATTTGGTTACGAACGTCCTAGGTTTGTCTATATGTTGTGTGTATTTTATTAAAAAAAAAAAAAAAAAAAAAAAAAAAAAAAAAAAAAAAAAAAAAAAAAAAAAAAAGAGAGAGAGAGAGACGGTAGCCCAAATAGTATATATATACCACATATCGTCCCTAATCCCTAAAACATTAAAAAAAAAAAAAAAAAAAAAAAAAAAAAAAAAAAAAAGATCGACCAACAATGGAGGCTGAGGTATTTGATCATCGTTTCATTATGTATCTTGTTTCCTTTAACTTTTCGCACACAAACTAACTAATTATGCATTTATGTTTCATATGAAGTGTACAATGTTATGTGTCGACAATTCTTTCTGGCCACGACATAAAGCATCACCCTCCAGGATGAGGGATCAAGCTACTGCTATTGAACACTATTTTCACGCTAAAATCCAGGTAATAATAATTCTTTCTTTCATGTATAATATGGTTATTATTATCCAATAGTGTAGGTTTTTGTTGTGTTATATCATATTCACTCTTTTATATGAAAGTTAATTCATGTTTCTGATTGTTGCAGTCTAATCCGGAGAATACTGTGGGCATACATACAACGGGTGGGGAAGTTCGATGCTTGCTTTTCCCTACTAATGATCGTAGAGAGACAATCTGGTGCCGCGTTCATGGTATAGTAGTTAGCTTTTTATAATATTTTTTTTTTAATTATTAGGTTCTTGTTTTATATATTTATGTATATAAATATGCCAAACCGATCTTTTTAACCTTCCATTAAGACCCCTTTTAACCCTAAAAGAAAAAGAAAAAAATATGGTTTCCCATATGAGAGAGCCAAGCCCTCGTTGAGAGAGGGTTTATCCCAAAGAAAAATTGAAAGCTAGAAATCATATATATATATTGAACTGATCAAGTTTATTATTCTACATTGCTCAGCAATATCAGACTCTGGTCCGATGAATGTGAAAGACGCGCTTTGGATGGCTTACAACGGATTTGAATATCGTGACAACATAAAATTACGAAGGCGGATGATTCTGTTTGTTGGAGGGTATGTATAGTATGTTTATGTTTAAACGTTGCACAACTTTTTGAGTATGTTTGATCTTAACATGTTTGTTGTGTGTGTTACTTTGCTTACAGTACTCCAAGAGAAACGGATAGTTTTGAAATGATAGGAAACTTATTTAAATCGCAGAATGTAGCTCTTGATGTTGTCACCATTAGCGAACACACAAAAATAAGTATGGAAAAGCTCGAGGAATTGGTTGCTGTTGATAATAAGGGCAACAGTCACATTATTCATGTTCCGTCTGCGTCTTCTATTTGCCAAGCCATATTGAGGTTTATTATAATTATTTTCTTGAACTTATTATAGCTTGCTATTAATTGTTGATTTTTCTTATATCTAATACATCATGTGAACATTTATTATCAGTCCTCCAATCTTCCCGGATGTCAGAGAATGTATATGCAGAAGTGGCTGCCTTTTAATGGAAGAGGAGACAAATGATGAGTCTTGGATCGTAACTTTGGCACATTAGCTCAAAGAGTATCTGAAAAATAAAGTTGCTTGCTGAATTGTTGAAGTCTATCTACCGCTTAAATTTCAATGTTTCTCCTTTGCTGATTTGTGTTGTTCATGTCTTTCTGAAGCTGAATTGTTAAAGTATGTTTGGAACGTTTAAATTTTATAGAACTCCATGTAACTTTTTGGTATGTGCAGCTTACATCTTTCCATACACTTCAAACACTGAATGCTTTAGTCATCCCAACACAACACTCTTCGCTAATTAAGATTTTTAGATAACAATGGTGTGCCTCCCATAGGATATCATCATCAACATTCTATGCCGTCTTCCAGCCAAATCCGTAGCTCAATTCCGATACGTTTCAAAAGAATGGCTATCTTTACTTTCAGAACTCCAATTCATCCAAACTCATCAAAAAACACTTAACAGATGTCACTTCATGATCGGGTCTAACTATGGTTCACTTCATTCAGTCCCATACAATAACGACCATGAAGCAGTGTCAACACTAACCATGAAGCATGACTTAGGATTTTATCTAAATAGTAATATACTTGGTTGTGTCAATAGTCGATTGTTTTAGCTCAAGCTCATAGGTTTGACGGTTTAGGCATATATTCCTCTCGTTTTCAATCCAACTACCAAAGATTATGTGGAATTCCCAATCTCAAGTAAAGAATATATTTGTAATATGACAGGATTTGGTTATGATTCCGTATCAGATGATTACAAGATTGTTACTTTCCATTATTTTGACCAGTATTGTGGATTTGTGGATTATGGGATTTTTTTCTGTTTATGACCTTAGAACAAAATATTGTGGATTTGTCGTTGACATCTATATGTTGTGTGTATTTAAAAAAAAAAAAAAAAAAAAAAATTAAATTAAAAAAAAAAAAAAAAGAGTCAAAATTGAAAGCATGAAAATGATTATTTTTCAAATTGAAAGCTTATTATAACTGTTTGATACTATCATATAGCAAGGCTATTTTCATAGTTTTTGTTGTGTTTATTGATCATACAAATGACAAATATACTTGCTATATATGCTGTAATGCTAGTAATGGAACTGCTCAGCCATGTCAAACATCGTTAACGGCCTAAATGTGAAATACAGGTGTGGAAATTTTGCTGTCTGTACTCTGTAGCAGAGTGAAGGAGAGGCAAAGTAGTAATCATTTTCTGCTAACTTATTACGTGTCTTTTAGACTCGGTATACATCTAACACTTCTATGTGTAGTTGATATGCAGCCAAAGAAAGAAATTTTCTAATTCTTCTAGTTTATTTATCAACTCAATCAAGACTTCAAATTCCTGAGTCATTCTTAATTCTTTAAACGCCAAAACTAACACACTCATAAGTTTCAAGTGGTTCCCATCTTGAGTATGTTAGATGATTCTTTGTTTCCGTTTTTTTTATAAAAAAAGAGTCAAAATGATGAACGTTGTTAAGAGCTTTTATTTGTTCAAACTTTGGCATTTTGGTTACTTATGTGAACATTGTACTGATGGAAAATATACATTGCCAATTGATGAAAAGTAATTCTCTGTATGCTTAATTTTCATTCATGAATTGACCCAATCACAAAAACAGGCATATCTCAAGAGACTCCAGTGGTACATATATGATAGATATATGTTAATACTAATCTCATTTCAATATCTTATATTACTACAAATAATGCACTTATTGAATCCATAATTAAGTTGAATACACGAATGTACTTACACAACTACTTTCACAGTCGCATTAATCAAATGCACAACAATCATCAAGCACTCAATAGTTCATTTAAGACATAAATTTATTTTGTTTAAGAAGTCATACGTGGCAAAAACAGTTCAAAGTGTTGTGAGGCAATCATTCATTCTGTAGATGGGGAACCAATATGCCTTGGTGGAGAAGACAGATACGGTTTTGGAGGAATTTCCAATGATGCCAAGTCGTCTTCTAACATTTCCAATACTTTAGTGATTGTCGGGCGGCTCAAAGGATTTGTTTGTATGCACCATAAACCCACTATAATCATCTTCCTTGCCATCTCGTTTTCTTCTTCACTCACAATCCCGTGCAGTCCAAGTTGCTCCTCATGTAATTCAACCTTTTTGTATATCCAATGAGGAAAGTATATTTCACTTGTATGGTCAACTTCAACCTCGATATTTTTCCTCCCTCCAACCATTTCCAGAATCATCATTCCATAACTATACACATCTGATTTATGGGATACTTGCCCAAAATTTCTAGAAAATAGTTCAGGAGCAATATACCCCGGTGTTCCTCTCATATGAGACATGGATATCATGCTTCTTTTCTCAAGGAATAACTTAGCAAGCCCAAAGTCAGATATCTTAGGACAAAAGTCTTGATCCAGAAGAATATTATGTGGCTTTATGTCGAAATGCAAGATCCGTGTGTTGCAACCACTATGCAGGTATTCTAAGCCTCGGGCAATCCCAATTGCAATTTGGTGCAACTTTTCCCATCCAAGATGGCTATCACTCGAGGTTTCCCGGCCATATATGAACCTCTCAAGGGAGCCGTTAGGCATGAAATCATAGATTAATGCTCTTTGATGACCATCACAGCAAAACCCCACAAGAGTAACTATATTTACATGAGAAGTCCTACCAACACTTGCTACTTCGTTAATGAAATCTTCGCCATTACCTTTTAATTCACTTAAAATCTTCACTGCCACTAGGTTTCCATTGCTTAGCTCTCCTTTATACACTGAACCGAAACCTCCTTGTCCTAGTTTGACTTTAAAGGAGTTAGTCATCTTCTTTACTTGTGAATAAGAGTACCTTTTTGGACCCAAAAATTGATGATTTTTTAGAAATATATCCACATTGACATGAGTCTCTGTTATTCTTCTTCGTTTGAATTTCCTTAAGAAACATATGATTGCCGCAACCAAAATCATCGCAACTCCTATAGTAAGAGCTGGAACAAACGAAAAGTGTTAAGATTTTAGTGGTAACTGAAGTGGATAAAATTTTTAATGGAAATCATGATAGTGTGTTCCAAATTGATAGTTTTCATTGTAAATATATAAACACACTATATATTTCATTCTTTTCACTATGTAACATTAGAACTCCACTGAGAACCCTCATTACGCGTGCGTATGATATATTTAGATGATTTTAAATTAGTATAGGGGATACAGTGACGAGGGAAAGTGATGCAACAAAATAAAATTACAGTTCTAGCAAACCACTTCGCTTTATACATCACATCGCAGGTGTTTATGTAACCTATATTTATTAAAGGTTAATTACTTAAAAATGTATCAAGATCGCCACTTTTTGTTATTGTGTGTATTGAATTTTTTTTTTCTTATTGTGTATACTGAACTTTTAAATTTTCATTATTGTGTGTATTTTGTGATTATTCAGTCATGTAAAATGACCATTTTACCCTTCAAAATTTGAAAAAAGTAAGGGTAAAATGGTCACAAAATACACACAATAATCGAAATTTGAAAGTTCAGTACACACAATAAGAAAAAAATCCAGTACACACAATAACAAAAAGTGACAAGTATGATAGATTCTCAAGCAATTACCCTTTATTAAACCTATTATACAAACTAGACGAGTATCAGTGCGTAGCGACGGAAACATAAAACGAAATATAGTTATAGTTGCGAAATTGTTGTTAAGTGTTTCGTCTATATGAAATAGATTTAAAATTTTTATTGGTTACACTCCATAGAAGAAAAATATGTTGATGTAAAGTATAACATCGGAAGGAATAAGGAGTAAGAGTAGATTAGTAGTTTTACATTTCTCACTTTTAGAGTTTTTAAACATGTATTTTGTTTTTATATATAGTAGAGAAGAGATATGCATCATGACAGATATAGAAAAAACCAAAACTTGCGAGCATTTATTATTGGGTGAATTGCAAAAGTCCTCCATGTAGTTTGACGAAAATTTCTTTTGAACAGAAGTGGGAATTTCATCCAAATCAAAGGACTTTCTATCTACACTGTTGAAGTTTTAAATAATGTGTCTGCAATTTCATCGAAAGATCACTAGGACTTTTGTTGCGATCTACTATTTATATATAGGCCAAAAGTGAGGAACCCATTTCTCAACTAATACATTCTTTAATGCAATAAAACTTTCCGACTCTTTCTCAACCCTCTTTTAACCTTGAATCGAAGATAGTTAATTGAGTAGAGTGTTGATATAAATGCCTAAAAAAAAAAAAAAAAAAAAAAAAAAAAAAAAAAAAAAGAAGTAAAGTCATACCTACTTCATTTATTTCATGACAAGTATAATACATTTATTCTCTCTCATCCACTTCACTAACCACTTTTTCAAATGCATCAATAAAAATTTTAAATCTAAATTTAGGTCAATGTTTTAGGCATATAAATCATTTTCAATTGAGTATGGGTGTGTTTGGGAGGGACTTATATAGGGCTTATGGGACTTAAATTTCAAAAATAAGCCCCAGCTCAAAAATAAGTCTCATTTGACGTAAAGGCTTATAGGGAGGCTTTTGAAATTATAAGCCACAACCCAAAATAAACTCCAGCCTCGAAAATGACGTTATAATTTTTATACGGGGCTTTTAATATGTTAAATTACTTAATTACCTACAAAAATATCTAATATATACATATGTTAATTTAATTATATGTCATTTTTAGTAATTTTACAATAATAAGCTCCAACATAAACTAATTTGCAAAACAAGTTTATGAAAATAAATTTCGGAGTAAATTTCAAAAATCATCCTTGTGGTTTGGCCAAATTACACGTTTTGTCTTTGTGGTTCATTAAGTGCAAATATCGTCCTTATTTTGCACTGTTACGTGCACTTTTGGTCCTCCATCATTACAAAAATCGTCCTTGTGGTTTGCCAAATTTCACTGTTGATGGACCAAAAGTGCACGTAACAGTGCAAAATAAGGACGATCTTTACACTTATTGAACCACAAGGACAAAACGTACAATTTGGCCAAACCACAGGGACGATTTTTGCAATTTACTCTAAATTTTGGCTTATAATATAAACCCCAACCCCAACTCCAGCCCCAGCCCTAACCCATTTTGCCAAACATACCATATATTTGCTAATAAGTTGATACAAATAAAATACACGAGAAAATAAATATCTTTACATAAGTTAATCTACACAAAGACATACAAATTGTTATGGAAACTTAAGTGGAGAAGAAATTTGTGTATCATAATATACCTGTAGCAAGAAGCACTCGTTTTTTCTTGACAAGAATCGCTGGTTTTTTGTTAACAGTAGTCATTGATTTTAAGTTTGAATCTGCGTGTAGAAAAATATCAAACAGTTATTATGCCGATCCAATTTTCACACATCTGGGTTCTAACAGTGTTCATTAAAATAGTATTAAATTTTTAATCTCATAGCAGCTGATAAAGGGGTTAAGCGTGAGAAAAGTTCAATTTATACCTCAAATTCTCTAAAGACCCAATGAAATTCATTTTTTATCGAAACAAAAAACCTACTTTCATCATTTAAAAGAAAAATTAAATATCTCACAAGCCGATAATCGTTACGCGAAAAGAATCATACTATCACGACAAGAATTAAATCATCTTTCGATATATGGGCACTTTTATATACTTACGACGAATTTTTTTTGACTTTTTTTTTGTAAGTGTTGAAATTTACGTCTGAAAAAATCACATGTGATTTGTTATTTTAAAATCACATATTATTTGTGAATCACACGTGATTCCTAATATGCACAAATCGCATATGATTTTCAGCCGCAATTTTTAACACTAAAACAAAACTCGAAAAAAAAAGTTTCTCGAAAGTATATCAAAAAAATTCTCGCTGCGATGTGTATTTTTTATCGTTTACTGATTTACTGTTTGCAAGATATTTTATTTAAAAAAAAGTGTAGAAAATAGCTTTCTTAATTTTGATGAAAAAATGAATGTCATTATTTATTTATTTATTGGATCTTTAAAGAATATAGAGCATATATTGAAGTCAACTCATGTTAGAGGTAATCTTGAAGTTGGAGATAATTGTTATCTTTGTCACATAAATGCAAATTTCCCAAGATAAAAATGAGATATTGTCATCAAAATAAACTTCTACGAATTGTATATTAGATCGGTAGTATGCTCTTACCAGTCTGACAATCGTTTGAGAGGTCATCGTAGGTTGAATTTGGGCACGAACAACGCAGCACAAACTTTGTATCAAAATATACACACCTACCACCACTTTGTCTACAAGTTTCACAATCCAGTCTACAAATTTCACAATCCGCGGTGCCCTCCAATTCAATCAAACCCCATCTTCAGCGCCTTTTGTATAATCTCCACCATCAACCAGCGTCGCCGTATCCCGGGTAATTAATCACTATAGTACAAACTTCCTTTGCGATATATATATTCTCGTCAGACCAAGACATAAACAACTGATCACAAGATCCAATCCTATACCTTGTCAGATTTTTGGCGGCAGCTGTGATATAGAACAATTCTTAAGAATAACAAGTAACGGAGATGAATGTAACCAAAAGGTGTTACCATAAAGTGTTAAGTTTGTGATCGCCGAGGGGCATGTGATTATTGGGGAATTTCGTAACAACATATAATTGCTGCTATAGTCGATTTTTTCTACTGAATAATTCATTCCAGATATTTGAAAAATTAAGGACCCATTGTTGTTGCAGTCAAGCTCGAAACCAGGGTACGCACAAACTGACGGTTGTAAACCACTAATGTAAAATGGAAAGCTTACGTTCATAACATCACCACAGTTTCGAGGGGCACAATCTTCATAGAATGATGAAGAAGCCAAGCAAAACGGACTTCTGAGAAACACCAAGAAAATGAAAATAACTAGGTATAGTAAGAATGCTGCAAAAGGGAATACCAACATGTGTTTTTTCATTTTGAAACTCTGAGAGTAAAATAATCAAGGAAAATTAATAATAATAAATGCACTAATGCAGTATATATGATATGATGGAGATAATGCGTGCATGTGGCTGTGAAGATGCATACCAACATGTGGCTTGACTTAAGACTTTGTATCAGCTTACAACATATATTAAACGGCGGAAATTACATGTATACCCGACAAAACTTAGATATTTGCATATTTTCTCAAAATACAAGTTTTTAATGCATATTGTACAATGTGATTTAATTAAGCATTTTTTTGAAGGAATATGCAAATATCGAAGTTTCACTAGGTGGCCCTATTGAACAGAGGTCGAAATTAATTATTGTAACTTTGAATGCAAACATACGTATATGTATACTTCACTTGGAGATCGTCTTCGAATTGAAGACATAGACAGCGACCTATTTGAAGGCACAAATTAGACCACGTCTACCACCAAAGTACCAAACGTTTCACTATCCAGTGATTGATTGAGATGGGAGTGAAATAACTAAGACACTGGTTGTTTTGTCGCATTGAACACCATGCCATGAGCAGCTAGCTAGTCGTTTGTGTTTTTCAAGTAGAGAGAAGTAAGTCGTGTTAGGGTTGAGTCTATTGTAGTTTTGCCATTGAGTGAGAAGGAAGGTTAGGATGAAAAGGAGCCGGAGAGTCTGATCCATGAAGACATTCCATTTCCGTTGTTGCTATTGTTTGGAGGGAGGGATCGTGTTTCTTTCAACTTACAGTTGGTAAATGATCAATTATATTCCTTCACTCGGACGTGGGACCAAAATGGGCTCAGTTAAAATAACCTGTCGACTCAAAACATTTTTAGTTTTAAGGAAATTTGGACTTTCTGTAAAATGTTTTTTCGGAAGAAAACTTAACTCTCAAAACTGGTTATAATTTTCCAACTTTGGGTCTACAAAGACCCATGAGGGCGACTATCAGAAAACGAATTGTAGAAGCTTTTGATCCGCAGTTGACTTAAAAAGTCTTGTTTTTATCCTGATTGGCTATCAGATAATATTATTAGCTTGAAAAATCATTCTGGAAATCGAATAATAATAAGCTACCACCATAGCAAACAAAAGTGTAACCACTTACACAAGAATCACAATGAGCGGTGTCAATATGTTATAGTTTGAAATTTTCACAGTTAATATTATTCGGCTACAATATAAGATTACACATTAGGTGAAAACAAGTTAGCACAATAAAAGGCCATGGATTAAGTAGAAGCATTAGTTCTAAGTTCTAACTTATTTTTATTCTACACTCTAAGCGCTACAAGTTATGTATCATTCCTACCGACATCTTTGCAAATAATAAGCAATCTGAAATCCTACATTCACATCATACCATGCTACAGCTTATTACAACATTACCACCTATATGCATTCAAATGAATCGTTAAGCTCACCAATTTTTTAAAATCGATTAAGGGTTAGAAGGGAAAATAATTGCAGGTGTTAAGTGACTTTGACTCCACTTGGTCGTTTTCCCTCCATGGCATCTTTCTTATTATGACAATCAGCGCAAAGGAAAGGACCTTCCCATGGTTTTGAGCTTGTTGAAAATATGGAACCAGCATGAACCGATATCCCTTCACTTGCGCCTAGGTCTACTTGACATACAGCACACATGAAAAGACCCGATGTTGATGGAACACACGTCTCAACATTTCCCAATCTACAATATATCCATGATAAATAGTGTAACTATCGATCGATGACTAAGATAATTTCAGGTAATCGTTTTTAATCGGATTAAAGCATAACTGGGATTGAAAACTTGCCAATAAAGAAAAAAACTACAGTTGTTACAGCCCAAAATGTTAAGATATTCATTTCTTGCGTCACTAAAACGTTGCACTTGTTTTAGAAAAACTAACCTTTCAGAAAGCATGGCAGAACCTTCTTCAAAGAGTTCCTCGACGATGCCAACAGCAGATAGTTTCTTAGACAGTTTTCTGGGGGAATCATTGGGACTTCTTTCTAAAAAAAAAATACCTAGACAATCATCCATACAACCATTAAGAAAAAGATGTCATACAGTTTGACTTTTTGAGGTCGAATAGACAAAAGCTGTACTTCACAGCTGGTGTGCATTGTAAATACAATATACCAAATACAGACACTGACTACTAAGAAACTGTGCTAATTTCCTGATGGAGAACATAACAATTATGGAGTATAAGATACTGAAATTACATGTCTGATGTCAAAAGTCAAAGTCTGTAATCTTTGAGTAAGAACATTGAAATACTGAATAGACAAACTACCTTCACTGCTTGCCTAGCAGCAAGTTCAGCAGGCAAACCACGACAAGATTTTGCAGCCATCTCTGATGACACAGCATCCCAAATGCCATCAGAAGCAATTATAAGCCTTCCACCAGCATCCGATAACTTTTTACACCAAAATTATAAATTGATTCAAATTTTATGGGAAAATAACTACCAGATACACAAAAATTCCCATAGTATTAGAAGAAATGAAATTGAAATTGTTTGTCCCACTAGAAATCACTTTAAAGACGAGACCCGTAAAAACAGGGACCATAAGTAATAATAATAATGTTACCTTGACTTGCTTTACATATGGTATTGGAACAATAAACTCTCCAACATCCATGTCTCCGATGGATCTAGAAAGACATAAGCCTCCTGGCCAACAACGAAGGGGACCAATCTGTCAAAAGTTACATTGGTTCAAACTTCAAATCACAATTAGTGGCTTGCCTACTTGAATACGGAGTATATTTTTAGCATTCAATGAACTTTGTCTTGTTTAATTTAGTAAAAGTCTCACCTAGGCACCACCCAAGACTCGTAGTCGCCCTGTTGAAATTTAAATAACATGACACGCATCTAAATAAATAAACACATCAAGTACGCATAGCGGAAGCAGGATCTTAATTTAACACATATAGAAAATTACCAAAAAATAAATAAGTTACATACCTTAAGATCCTAGCAAGAACAAGGATCAATCTTCTCTTTACTTCACTTGATCAATAAATAGGATTAACGTGGAACCCCTTACCATTTTGTTCCACAATCCAAGATTAATTACTAAAGTGAGTAATTACCGAACTCTTGTACACACGTACTATAACCAACCAAGTATTGATGCTAGTGAATGAACACGTAAAACCAAACAATTTTGCTACACAAAAAAGTATAGATCAACCCTTATAAAAGTGTACGATCGGTTTTATGAATAAAGAGGAGAAGAATGCAAATTTTAGGGTTATAGTAAATGTACAAGGTAACCAAAACAATAACCCTTCAATTTGTATATATAGTGAATACCTAACTTGGAGCCTAATTTGTAACATGGATTGACAATGGGTTGTGAACCCATAAGCCCAACCGGCCACCCCTTAGAATGGGGCTTCTAGATCCTTCTTTGGCTCCAAATTTCACTAATGGTCCTCTCTTTATTCCCTAACGGTCGTTAGTACATTCCGTTAATTACTTAACGTCCGTTAGTTATCATTTCGTGTCCAAATAATTAATATACATAAATATTATATACATTAATTATTTACTTGGTTATTCATACGTAAAGTGTGCAATCCCTCGGTCCCGTGTTCGATTCTAGTCATATACACTTTAATATTTTTCCATAACTCTAACAGCTCCCACTTGAAAATCTATTAAAAGTATAATTGACATTGGTTAGCGTCTAGCAACACGCCAATGCCCTTAGTACAACTCGGGTGTGTGGTCTCCTGGAAAAACCACTAGATGAATAATCATCATACTTATCCTTTTGTTTCTAATACTACATTAATAAAGATATGGATTTTAAGTCATTCTTTACTAATAATTCTGTTTCTCGTTTGTATGATTGAACAAGATTACCAAATCATCTGAACATAGTCAGGGGAGATCTTGGGCATGCGCACGCAAACATCTTGTCAACCCTACGAGGGGCCCAGCAGTATTAAACTTCAAATAAATTTGAAGGAACAAATTCTATTTTGACTACGGGCATAACTCATGCACTTCGTAACATTTTTGAAAACAATCCTTATAGCTACCAGTTACATATAGCGTTAAATTGAATCACAGAAATGCACTACATGCATGACAGTTATCTGGCATCTCAAGTCTGAGGATAAATATTCATGATTTACTTGATGACAAGATCCATAAAGTACAATCATGTGGTTGGGATAAGTCCTATATTCAATTTATCCAATATTGAATATCATCTGAATTTGGCATGCCCACGCATCAATATACTTTAAGTATATTCTACCAACACTCATATTTGCCTTAATTCAATAATACACCCATATTATTGATCGACAACGGACTATTTAGAACAAACATACCACGTACTTTAATTCATTGTGAATAATAATTGCTTAACATCCCTTATCCAAATACTAAATAGATCAATGCATGATAATTCCCATTAATGAATTATGCCTCAAGTCATGTTCAACATACTTGTTGACAAGGCATAAATCAACTAATTTTGATCTATCGGAAATTTTTAGAATACTTATTTCAAGAATTCATTTACTGAAATTCTTGTTATGTGTGCATTCATCTATCTAGATATTGCCACATACTTCATAAAATGCGTGACATCCTCATCCACGAATTTATGACAATTAAACTACCCAACCTTTATAGTTAAAGTATTCTAATTCTTTAATGTATAATGCGCTCATAATGAGCATAACTAGTACACATGGCCATTAACAAGGATAAACTCCCACCATGACTAGTATTGAGTTTCATCTCAATGTTATTAGCATCATTGTATCCAAACAACAATATGCTCTTTAAAATTCCCGTAAACTTTTAACATTCATCGTGTAATGTTTGATACCTTCAAATCTTTCAAGATTTGTTAACTATATGGTTCATATTTAGAATTTTGGAGCAACTCCAGGCTGAGGATGTTAATTCTAAATCCAACCATATACATTACACTTAGTTATCTAATAGCATTCAATTAGATACTAATGTTGTCAAATCATCTTGCATCTAAGTATGATACAACAAGTAACATGATGTACATGAAAAATCCTTGTGTCAAACTTAGATTTTATTCATGTCATATCTTTTCAAAGATATGTTTCTATCTAGCCTTTCTAATAGATTATCATGTTTATTAGAATCAGTTATTTTACCGCTTATGTTTATAACAATAAACATATATTCCAAGGTTGTATGTTTATTTTCTGAATTTCCATTTGAAGTTTCATTCCAAACTAAGACTTAACATTTAATGTTAACGGAATGGTACTTCCTATATGTTATACAACATATATGAAATAAGAAAATAACTATAATACTCCCACTAGTTCTCAGGAATATCAAGAAATATCTTATTTTAATTATAAATCAAAACTTAGATTTAATAACTAAACATAAGTATATCTCCTAGATGCATGCATTAATCTAAATGATTGCATTTTGTATACTTCCAAAGATTATTTGAGTTCAAATACTCCTTTCAATTACTCTTCGTCCTCGCACAAGTAATTATCCAAGAAAGAGTTTTGATATTCCATTGTTAATTTCATATAAATGAAACTAAGAATGACAATCATAATCTTTATACGTTTAATGTGCTTAGAAAGAATTTCAATCACATTTAATTGCTTAAGTGTGATTGATAATCTTTTCACACATTAAATATGTATATGTCCATAATGATTTCTACACAAGAATTTAAATCTCTAGGATTTTCATTTCCTTTGTAGAAACTCATCTTCATTCTATAGTGTAACTATAGAGTTTAAGATCAACTACGTTTTTAAAACTAGTTATCTTCTTGGACTGCATCTAATTATTTATAGTATGAGTAATTTTCCAAATTCAATATTTGCAATTTATCAACAGGTTTTTCAAAATCCTGCAACTCATAATTCTCAATATATTGTCCAAATATTTAAGATATCCTTACGGATCTATGAAATGAGAATTCCATCATTTTGAGATTTAACATTTACATGTTTAATCCTCATTATGACTTTGCTAGTGTATGTACTTTGCTAGCAAATAGAGCAACACAAACTTGTTCTCTTTTGGGACTTTACAAATACATATTGACAGTTCCTAACATTAATTTGTTAATAACCTACTCATAAGTAGTTTAACAAATTCCGAACTTCAATTCTAAGACTTAATGTGATTCATCACATTCCATAATAAATGGTGTCTTATTAATCTTCTAGGTTGGAGTCTAATTGAGTATATACTACTCAATTTTCTAACCTTGATATCTTTAGGAAGACTAAAAGATATAGTTATCTTAAATCAAACAATATAACAAGAGTTTGATTTTCCTAACTGAACATACTATACACATTATGTATTTCATTAGGATTAATATTGTAAGTCAATCTTACAAAATGTAAGATAAATATATTTCTTTTAAACCTATTTACCAACTAAGTCAATTTAATGGTACAATAGATTTTTCAAGCCAATTGCATGCTTTATAACATAAGTACTTATT